>JAEIIU010052730.1:0-26260 GCA_018874675.1 Drosophila baimaii | reverse complement strand
ACCCATATATACACCTCTCACGACCCACAGATGGGAAACATGGAACACCGCCTGCTCGCTCCCCCGTCCGCCTTCCAGAGCTGACCCCCGGACTTTGGCGCATGCGTCCTGGCGGAGGGCTGGTCGTCGTCGTCGTCGTCGTATCCTCTGAACTTTCCCAGAGCCAGAGCTCACTGTGTCGTCTACCCTTAACGGGTGCAGTTCGTTCTGGTCTCGAGTCGTGCGCGATTTTATTTTCCGAGGCCCTCCGCTGGCTGGCCATCGATTTTGTGCAGAAAAGCCCAGAGTTTTCCCCTCAGAAAAGTTATCCAAAAAAGTTAACACAAGAAAGGCGGCCAAGTAAAGAAAAATAATCCACTCAGAAATCAAATGGAAATGCAATAAGGCTTTATAATTAGGAGCAAACCAAACTAAACTTGATTTTGATCCCCCGAAAAACGGAGTGCAAAATTTTCGCTGTTATACAGAAAGACAGAGCCCCCCCTAACATATACACACAATCATAGATGTATATTATATATTATATATATATATAGGGATATTTATTATTAAAGTCCTTTAAGCAAGTCCAGAAGAAGCTACGCGAATGTGCGCTTTTGGTTACTTATTGTTTTTCGCCCTATTGTTGACCACAATCCTGGTGCTGTCCATCATATTTGCCACCACCTCGAAGCGATCCATGCTGGATAGCTTAATACTAGTATTCAATTACACGCAAGAGCAGCAGCAGGACCAAGAAATGCAGCAGCAGCAGTACCAGCAGGAGCAGCATCGAGTCGACTATCAGCAGCAGCCACAAATGTTCTTGAAACAGAAGATATTTTGATTTTTCTATAAGTTCTTTTTGTATGTGAAACCCCGATAAATAGAAAAAAGAAAGAAAAACCGAAAACCAAAAACGAAACAGAAAATTGGTAAATGCTTCAAAATATATTTGCAAAATTTCATCAATTCGCTCGACCAAACATTTCAAAATTCTCAAACAAAAAAACATAGCCCATTTCGTTTTTACATAATTTTGATTTCGTACTTATTACCTCCTTCCCCTCCCCCCTTGAGTCATGTCCAAGTAACAGTGGCCTCCACTAAGAGTGTGAACAGTGCAGAGTGTAGAGATTTCCTGGCTCGCGTCGGTGTCCATGGCAAAGGCAACATGGAAATTTATTAATAAAGGTCAAGACGACCCAAGCGAAGGATATGGCTATGTGTGTGCGAGTGTGTGTGTTTGTGTGCGCGCGTGTGGCTGGAGGTCCTGCATATGGCATTAAGTGCCCGCCGTGTTGCCCCGCAGGAAGCCATAAAAAATACCACAATATGACGCAGAGGACAATAAAAGCGAAGGACCTCGAGTACTTTGCTCGAGTCTCAAGTGCAAATGAGGGTTGACTCAGTGACGAAAAGAACTTAAAGAGCCGAGCCAGCGGAACAGGACTAATTAAAGAGGATTTTTTTCATATACTATTTTTTTCCCTTATTATTTAATACCCTAAATCCAACTTGCGTCAGTCTGCATTTCATAAAAAAATATATAAAAGAAAGCATTACACAAATATTTTGCATATTCTACCTCATGTTCGCTCCTCCTTTCTCTTCTTCTCAGCCTTCTCTTTCTGTCTTCTGTCTTTCTCCAAGTAACTTCTCTCCACATGTCTCCTGTGTCGCGCTTCTGCGCAATTCTTTCTTTGTAGACTTTTTTGCCTCAAACTTTCTGCAGGCTGTTGCATATTTGCTTTGACAGTTTCGTCAAAAAACAAATGAAAAAAAAAACATAAACAAAGTATTTTGGTCAGGTAAACAAAGAGAGCGCGCGAGAGAGAGAGAGCAAGTGAAAGAGGAAGGCTGAGAAAGCCTGAGAAAGAGAGAAATTCTCACAGCTGCGCATTCGAATCAAAAGGCATTGGAAGTTTCTCATAACCTGGTCTAACCATATTTCAGGACTCTAGTGTTTGCTAGTAAAAGAATCTCATTGTTGGTTGCGTTGAAATAACATCAAAGATACAAAAAACAAAATAAAACAGTGTGTGGCTTCCAAAAAAAATTAACTAAAAATATCGATAGTGTCATAGAACCATAATTTTGATCAAGGATTACCTAAAAGTGCAAAGAAAAAGTGAATTTAACCAAAGAGTGCTATGCGGAATGGATATAGTTGTCCTGTAAGCCAGTAATTAATTGGCTTTGCTTAAAGGTAATTATTATTGTAAAAATCGTTAAAAGAAACCATTGGAAGATCTCCTTTGTAAAGTGATTTCTATTTTATTTTCCATTTTTGGGTGTGAGTGACTTTCTTTATTCTGCCTTTTGTATTTGCTCGATGACTCATTCAAGTGCTGGCCGACACTCGTCTGCGTTTTATTGGAAGCATTGTGGATTGTGGAATTTTTTCCCTTAGCTCCCCGAGTGTGTGTGTGTGCGAGTGTGTGAGAGGTGGATGTGTGAAAGTCAAGAGGGTGGCGGCGGGGTTACACAAAACTATTTGCATAAAATCAAAGTTCGGAAGGAAGAAAATTCTACTAGAAATGTGACTGACAAAATAGTTACAATTTCAGATAGTTAGGGTTAGGGTTTTAAGATATATGATCAAAATTATTTACCTTATGAATAAGTACTTCCTTTAAATTTATTTGCTTGCTTTTAAGTGTTATTTTCTTCTTTTTAAATAACATAAACTTAAATGTGGTTTCGTTTTTTTAACTAAAGGCAATTTATTTAGAGTTCAACGATTTACTTAAATCAAGAAACCTTTTGTGTTGCTTCAATAATATCCACATAAAGGAGGAAACCAATACCGAACCCCACCCCTGAATTCAATACGAATTTCCCTGGCGACTTGCCGGGGGCATGACTCATAGTTTGAAGCCACCACAAGAGCCAATGGAGTACGAGTGACCATAAAGTTTGTGGCAATTATAAAATGACAGAGTAGTGGCCAGAAGTGGAGGAAGTCTCGAGCCAATTTACAGCCCACACGAATCGCTCGAATGACTTGAATATGCTTTTTATAGAGTATTCCCTACCCTCCTCTATTTCCACTCCAGTTAACCGGAAACCAGGACACCCACTGAGAGAGCCAGGCCAAGATGTCGTCGGTTAAGGTGGCGGTGCGAGTGCGCCCCTTCAACTCGCGGGAAATAGGCAGGGAGTCGAAATGCATCATCGAGATGAGCGGGGCCACAACGGGTAAGAGTCCTGCAATGTCCTAGATGCTTAAGCATTATATTTCATATAAAACAAATCCCTTGCAGCCATTACCAACCCAAAGGTACCACCCAACACAAGTGATTCGGTAAAGCGATTCAACTTTGACTACTCCTACTGGTCGCACGATGTAAGTTTTTAATTAACTCGGAAACATGAATCAAAAATATATAATAAAATCTGGTTATAACAGCACCACGATGCGGACTTCTCCACACAATCGATGGTCTACAAGGACATTGGCGAGGAGATGCTGCAGCACTCCTTCGATGGCTACAATGTCTGCATCTTTGCCTATGGCCAGACAGGAGCTGGCAAGTCTTACACTATGATGGGCCGGCAGGAGGAGCAGCAGGAGGGTATTATACCCATGATTTGCAAGGATCTATTCGGTCGCATACAAGAAACGGAGACCGATGAACTCAAGTATTCGGTAAGTCATCCCTGAAGTTCTTAATTTTAAATCAAATCTAACATTTTTTACATTTGAAATACCAGGTTGAGGTCTCTTACATGGAGATCTACTGCGAACGGGTTAGGGATCTGCTGAATCCCAAGAACAAGGGCAATCTGCGCGTGAGGGAGCATCCCTTGCTGGGTCCTTATGTGGAGGATCTTTCCAAATTGGCCGTCACTGATTACCAGGACATTCACGATCTCATTGATGAGGGCAACAAGGCGCGGTAAGATAATTTATTTTTAATTATTAATATAATTACATTAGTTAAGAATATTTTGTGGGTTTTCTTAGAACTGTGGCCGCCACCAACATGAACGAGACCAGCTCCCGTTCCCATGCCGTCTTCACCATCTTCTTTACTCAACGTCGTCACGATACCATGACCGATTTGACCACAGAGAAGGTCTCCAAAATAAGCCTGGTGGATTTGGCCGGCTCGGAGCGAGCGGACTCTACTGGCGCCAAGGGCACCCGCTTGAAGGAGGGAGCTAACATCAACAAGTCGCTGACCACTTTGGGCAAGGTTATCTCAGCTCTGGCAGAAGTTGTAAGTAGTTTTATTACCTAAACTTTCCTTAAATGTTATAACTAATGCACTTACTCTGCCTGCTGCCTTGTTTTCCGACAGTCTGTAAGTATTTTTGTGTTTAAAAAACCCCTGTTAGTTACTAATAAATGGTTTTTTAATGACAGGCTTCCAAGAAGAAGAATGCCAAGAAGGCGGACTTTATACCCTATCGAGATTCAGCCTTGACTTGGTTGCTGCGTGAAAATCTGGGTGGTAACTCGAAGACAGCCATGATTGCAGCTATCTCGCCAGCAGATATTAACTACGACGAAACCCTCAGCACTTTGCGGTAGGCTTGCCTTTAAACCTAATAAACTATAGCAAAGTAATAACCTAGATTATTATATTAATTATTTTTATCAGCTATGCGGATCGTGCCAAGCAAATCGTATGCAAGGCTGTGGTCAACGAGGATGCCAATGCCAAGCTTATACGCGAACTCAAGGAGGAGATCCAAAAGCTGCGGGATCTGCTCAAGGCCGAGGGTATTGAGGTGCAGGAAGGTGAGTGGCCATAACTTTTTTGTATAATAACCTACCTCCAAGTAAGCTAGAGTACATTATAAACCCAGCCACACATCAAAAATTACTCGCTACACATACATGAAAATAACAAAACCAAAAGAAACCCAAGCCTAAGTTAGCCCTAGTTATAGTCCCTAGTTACTAACTGGTAAATTATGCTAGAAAAACAAAAGAACAAATCCAAAAACCCAAAACCTATTTCGTTTAGGACCCGATGGCAAGGTGGTGTGTGAGAAGCGCGATGCGAATAGTAAGTAAAGCCAAAAGCAATTCAGCGCTAACCAAAAAACTCAAAGGCTTCACGTGCAACAAATTGTTATAAGTTATAACCCATAAAAAAAATATGCAAACAAACTACAGTGCGTTTCAGAGCTAGTTGATGTCCTTAAATAATACTTTAACTGCAAAGATTCATTAAAGAAGAACAAGTAGATCTTATAGTCTTGAAACGCACTGACCTTGTAGTTAACCACTGCCAGTAATTACCTTGAAATTCTCTCTGTGTAAGCAAAGACGCTAGAATTACTAAGATGAATAACGACCATACATTTGGATTGCCATATGCAAGCAATTTTTCTGTTTCTGACAAAAATTGAGAATACGTGTACCTACAAGAGAGCTACCGGCTCTAGAGCGCGCTCTCTCTATGTCTCTATGGCAACAGAACTTGTATCCAGCGCTGGTATGGCGTGCGGCATCTTAGTAAATAAAGCGTCTTTGGTGTAAGTGTGCATCTGTACTGTGCTGTACCGTCAAAAGCTTCAAAACCAAACGCTTCAGGACGAATATATTTATTCCATAATCACAATCCAAGTCCTCTTTATGTTGCCTTCAAATCACACCAAAGAGCCCCCAGAACTGAACTCCTTAACACAAGGACCTTCAGCTGAGTGGAAAGACTATGGCGTTTTATTTGAGTTGCCAAAGTATAAAAGTAAATAAATCAAAAGAAAGACAACTCCTCGCAGTCCTCACAGCTGCCAAAGCGAGAAAGTGGACAGGCCAGAGTTATGCAAGAGTCCCCGAATCGGCATTCGCTTCGTTCCGTATATATACAAACATATATATCCTACATATCTCTATGTATTTCATAACCTTTATAACCTTAGCACGCTTATCACTGCGCTTGTGACTTCCAAACACAGTCAGAGGTTCGTCCTTCTAATCCCCCTGCCTATCCTTTACAGAGGATGAGCTCACCAAGTCCACGGTGATCAAGTCACCCAGCAAGTCACGCAATCGCAATGGATCCACCACGGAAATGGCCGTGGATCAGCTGCAGGCCAGCGAGAAACTCATTGCAGGTAATTCAGTAATAAATATAATTAAATATTTGTATTTATTAACAAAAACACCTCATATCCCTCTCAGAACTCAACGAGACCTGGGAAGAGAAACTCAAGCGCACCGAGGAGATTCGCCTCCAGCGGGAGGCTGTCTTCGCTGAGATGGGCGTGGCCGTCAAGGAGGATGGCATCACAGTCGGCGTATTTTCGCCCAAGAAGACCCCGCATCTGGTCAATCTCAACGAAGATCCCAATCTCTCCGAGTGTCTGCTGTACTACATCAAGGATGGCCTAACCCGACTGGGCACCCATGAGGCCAATCTTCCCCAGGATATTCAGCTCTCAGGCTCGCACATCCTCAAGGAGCATTGCACCTTTGAGAATAGGAACAGCACAGTGACCCTGGTGCCGCACAAGGATGCCATTATCTATGTGAATGGACGCAAGCTGGTGGAGCCGGAGGTTCTCAAGACCGGCTCCCGTGTGATTCTGGGCAAGAATCACGTTTTCCGCTTCACCAACCCCGAGCAGGCACGCGAGTTGCGCGAGAAGATCGAGGAGGAGAACGAAGCGGAGAACGAGGTGGAAAAGGCGGACACCCAGCAGGTGGACTGGAACTTTGCGCAGTGCGAGTTGCTCGAGAAGCAGGGAATCGATCTGAAGGCCGAGATGAAGAAGCGGCTGGACAACCTGGAGGAGCAGTACAAGCGCGAGAAGCTCCAGGCCGATCAGCAGTTCGAGGAGCAGCGCAAGACCTACGAGGCGCGCATCGATGCTCTGCAGAAGCAGGTGGAGGAGCAATCCATGACCATGTCGATGTACAGCAGCTACTCGCCAGAGGATTTCCACCAGGAAGAGGATGTCTACAGTGAGTCTAGTCAGAATTAGTGCCTTATTATGTTATATTATAATGTGATTCCCGCAGCCAATCCCATGTACGAGTCCTGCTGGACAGCCCGGGAGGCTGGCCTGGCTGCCTGGGCCTTCCGCAAGTGGCGTTACCATCAGTTCACATCCTTGCGCGACGATCTCTGGGGCAATGCCATCTTCCTCAAGGAAGCCAATGCCATTTCAGTGGAGCTCAAGAAGAAGGTAGGTTTCTCGTAAGAACTAAAATGTTGATTTTCTTACTGGAATCCCTCCTACTTTCCATTTTCCAGGTGCAATTCCAATTCACTCTCTTGACCGACACCCTGTACTCTCCCCTGCCACCCGAGCTGGCCTCCAGTGTGGCTCCTTTGCACCAGGAAGATGAGTTTGGAGCTCCGCCCGTCTCCAAGACTCTGGTGGCCGTCGAAGTCACAGATACCAAGAACGGAGCCACCCACTACTGGTCCCTGGAGAAGCTACGGTAGGTTCTGCCAAGTCTAATGCTTCACAGACAACACCTGCCTCCTTCCTCACATTCATTTTTCTCTGCACTTTGGTTGAGCGTTTAAAGCTGGCTTTTGATTTGAGTTGGTTATCCTTTCGGTATCCTTTCGGTATTCTTTTGGTACGTGCATGGTGGTTGTAGTTCATCATGAATTCTAGTTCCTATCAAATGCTCTAGACCTTCTTGGTTAATCTGTGTAACTTTTGGCTATAATCGATGCGAAGAAAGAGAAGATCACGCCGCCACCATTTACGCCTCAAGCCTCATCGCCATCTCATTCGCCAAAGCCCGAACAGCTTCGAACAGATGTTGATTTGTACTTTTTCGGTTCTCTTTCGTGACCCGGAACCTTTACCCCCAATCCCTTGATCCGAAATCCCACAATCCCCTCCCCCCCCAAATCATTCGTGTACGCCACCAAGCTATCGCCTTGAGCTGATGCGACAGATATACAATGTCGAGAGCCCGCCATCGTCCATGCTGTTCGATACGTCCGGCATGGAGGCATTGGGCGGAGCAGCGTTGATGGGACCACAACCCAGCCAAGATCTGCCGCCCAGCGGCCACCAGCAGCCAGCAGTTGAGAGCGAACGTGGCCGCCTGACATTGGCCAATCTGATACCTTCTAGGTGTGCTTTGATCGCAGGTTTCATTTGTATATAGAGACGTGTGTGTAGAGAACTATCCTTAGTTGTAGTTGCATGGCTTTCCATATCTTATATATATTATATATATGTATTTGGCTTCTGATCTTTTGGGGGTTTCAAGCTTGCTGTGACGCTGTCTCCGCCGCACCTCTTTTCCTATGCAAATTGTAATATTATCCAACAAGAATCCCTCCTCCTTATTTCCTGTTTCTAACTCCGAATTGTGTGTGTTTTTTAGGCAACGCCTGGAGCTGATGCGCGAGATGTACCACAACGAGGCGGAGATGAGTCCCACTTCACCGGACTACAACGTGGAGAGCCTCACCGGCGGCGATCCCTTCTACGATCGCTTCCCCTGGTTCCGCATGGTGGGCCGCTCCTTTATCTACCTGAGCAACCTGCTCTATCCCGTGCCGCTGGTCCACAAGGTGGCCATTGTCAACGAGCGTGGCGATGTGCGTGGCTACCTAAGGATTGCTGTGCAGCCAGTCCTGGACGAGGAGTCCATTGACTTCAATAATGGGGTAAAGCAATCAGCCCGCTTGGTCTTCAACGAGGATGATGCCAAGCCCAAGTATCGGGCTCTCAACGAGAAGGATGATGTGCAGCGGTATATCGATAATGGTGGTCTGGACAGCAAGCTGGAGGGTGAGTCTATCGGGGATTTAGCATAATCCATGAACTTTCCTTAAGGGATTTCTTTGTTTCCCTGAACAGAACTTGAGGATGTGGATTCTGGTCGCGGCATCGACTCTAATTCCGCCTCCGAGTGCCACGAGAATGCCGAGGAGCCTGGCGAGCACTTGCAGGTGGGCAAGGAGTTCACCTTCCGTGTTACCGTTCTGCAGGCCACAGGCATTGGCGCCGAGTACGCTGATATCTTCTGTCAGTTCAAGTAAGTAATCCTTGAGAGGTTTCTCCTGTGAATCCTAATTTGACTGGGAATCATCTTTGCAGCTTCTTGCATCGTCACGAGGAGGCTTTCTCCACTGAACCCGTCAAGAACTCAGCTTCGGGTGCTCCCCTGGGCTTCTACCATGTGCAGAATGTAAGATTTCTCTTTCACCTGGTTTGGTTTTTATCTTTACATTTAAATAATCTTGAATTCCTTGCAGATCACTGTACCCGTGACCAAATCCTTCATTGAGTACTTGAAGACTCAACCCATTATGTTCAAGATCTTCGGGCACTACCAGACGCATCCCTTGCACAAGGATGCCAAGCAGGAGTTCGTTTCTCGGCCACCACCACGTCGCATGCTGCCGCCGAGCATACCGATTAGCCAGCCAGTGCGCAGTCCCAAGTTTGGACCCCTACCATGTGCGCCCACGTCCACTGT
The DNA here is from genome assembly GCA_018874675.1 of Drosophila baimaii. Taxonomy (NCBI): domain Eukaryota; kingdom Metazoa; phylum Arthropoda; class Insecta; order Diptera; family Drosophilidae; genus Drosophila; species Drosophila baimaii. The sequence continues at coordinate 16,863 of JAEIIU010052730.1, read as the reverse complement.
GTTGGCCAAGCATGATGTACTCGTTTGGTTCGAGATCTGTGAATTGGCTCCCAACGGGGAATATGTGCCATCGGTTCGTGACAGGATAGAGCCTCTGATTTGTAGAGAAACTAACCCAAGTTTAAATTTATTTATAGGTGGTGGAGCACAGCGATGATCTTCCCTGCCGTGGCCTGTTCCTGTTGCATCAGGGCATTCAGCGGCGCATTCGCATAACCATCGTGCATGAGCCCACGGCCGAGGTGAAGTGGAAGGATATCAATGAGCTGGTGGTGGGACGCATTCGCAATACTCCCGAGTCATCCGACGAGCAGGATGAGGATGCCTGCGTGCTGTCGCTGGGTCTGTTCCCCGGCGAGGTGGTGGAGGTGCCCGGCGATGATCGCTCCTTCTACCGCTTCGAGGCCGCCTGGGACTCGAGTCTGCACAACTCGGCGCTGCTTAATCGGGTTTCTCAGGGCGGTGAGACCATTTACATCACACTGAGCGCTTACTTGGAGGTGAGTGAAAGGAGCTTCCATAATATTAACAGAATATATTGACCAATATCCCCTTTTTAGTTGGAGAACTGCGCCCGCCCGGCCATAATCACCAAGGACCTGAGCATGGTCATCTATGGCCGCGACGCTCGCACCGGTCCCCGCTCCCTGAAGCACCTGTTCTCGGGACAGTATCGCAATCCGGAGGCCAACCGCCTCACCGGCGTCTACGAGCTGGCACTGCGCAGAGCATCCGAAGCAGGTAGTCCAGGTAGCAATTCTCATTGTAGTTGTACTCGTACTCAGTCCGCTTGCACTCGCTTGCCGAACGCTCTGGAACTGGCCCCCCATTCACTTTGTGTTTCCGGATGCCTTCTTTTTACAGGTGTGCAGAGGCGTCAGCGACGCGTGTTGGACACCAGCTCCACCTATGTGCGGGGAGAGGAGAATCTACATGGATGGCGGCCAAGGGGTGACTCCCTGATCTTCGACCATCAGTGGGAGCTGGAGAAGCTCACCCGGCTGGAGGAGGTGGGCCGCATGAGGCATCTGCTGCTGTTGCGCGAACGCCTGGGCATGGATACCAACCCTAATCCGACCACCAAGACCGAGAAGGATGTGTGCAATCTGGCCGCCCGCGCCGCCACCTCGCCCGTACACATGGTCATTCCACAGTCGCCGCAGACACCGGTCAAGGATCCACAGCAAATCATTCCAGAGCGCGAGTACAACCAGCGGGAGCAGGATCTCATGCTCAAGTGCTTGAAGCTGGTGCAGGGTGAGCTCTTACTCGGGGGAGTGGTGGCTAACAGTGGCTAAATCTCTGTTTTCTTAGGACGCTACACCAAGAGCGAGGCCAACGATACTCAGACCCAATCAGATGTGTCGCCCAGCGATGAGGGTTGCGCCGACATGACCGTCAGCTGCATCTCCAGCAATTCCATGGAGTAAGTAGTCGCTTAACCACCCTAAATCACCCTCCTCGCAGAGCACCCTCCATCTTAGTTAGCTTGCATCCATATTCGGCTTTCTTGGTTTATTAGAGCAAACGAAATTGGCACCACACAACGGCACACTACATCAGTCCACCACACTAACCCACCATACACACTCCCATTGAGTCCATAAGCCACCTCACAAGGACACCCTCTATATCCAGAAACGATTCTAATAGATCTCTTTGGGGTGGGGTTGATCTCCTTTGTTGAATATTGTAAAGACACAAGGTTCCTCAGAGCGGATTTCCTTAAGAAACCTTAATTTTCAAGGAAATATGGATAAAGTAGGGTTTGAAGAACTTATTTATTTGTTTATAAATCAGCTTGATGATCTTAATTTCACGATTCTTATGTTACTTCTACTGAAACACACGATGGGTTTCCACAACTGACTGCTTAATGCCTTGGGGACACTCCGCGCGCAAGATGCAGAGCTCAAGCTTCTCATCAAAGACATAGCCAGGTTTGCACGCACAGTTGACGCCACAGAAGGTCTCACATTTCAGTGATTTGAAGGCACAGGTTTCGGGACAGACTCCGGCACATCTCACCATAGTGGCGTTTTCGCCACAAGAGGCTGGAAATGGGTTCCAAATATAATTCTGGCGACTCGGATCCGGTTCCTCCTCATGGCTTATAACTATTTCCGCCGAAGATTTTGAACGAAACTCCGTTTCCATGAACAAAGCTGCCGCCGGGAGCAGCACACAAAGGGAATATAGCAGCCAAGCCATTATAGAATCCAAAAGCAACTGATGTTAATCGATTCATTCTCCTCCGCTTTATATTGCTGCCAGCAGCTGCTTCCATTCGATCATTGCAGTGCAAAAATACTAACCAAAACCCAAACACCATCCATCGCCCCCCATATTCCTAATAACTCGAGATACTCAAAAAGAAAACAACAAAACTTCCAATATTTTATTTGTATATTTTCCTTTTTTCGGTTTTCTTTTACACAACAACAAAAAATTAGAAACAACAAATTTGTAATTCGACGCAGGTAATTTTCTGTTCTATCCAGAGAGAACCCAAAACCTAAATAAACCAACTCACCGAGTGGGGCCCTGGCTAATTGTTTCCTCTTTCCCCCAACCAGATTATGTTCGCCAGACCGGGCAGATGCACCGAATGGCTGGGAGGCCCCAGCCCCGGCCACTCAGCCGGCTCTGCCGCTGCGCCTGTATGTGCCGGAACTGGAGGAGATTCGCGTCAGCCCTGTGGTGGCCCGCAAGGGTCTATTGAACGTCCTGGAGCATGGCGGTTCCGGCTGGAAGAAGCGCTGGGTGGTAAGTCATCGTTGGCAAGGACGCTAGAATTACTAAGATAAATAACGAGCATACATTTGCCATATGCAAGCAATTTTCTGTTTTTGACAAAAATCGGGCTCTCTCCGTTCTCACAATGTTGAGAGCGTTAAATAGAATGCGCTTGCATGTGTGCGGCTCTAGAGCGGGCTGTTTGGCAAGTGAGCCCGGACCCAGCGCTGGGTCCAGCACGAAAAATGCCTGTGCTAAAAATTAAATAAAGCGTCTTTGGCTTTGGGGTATTTTTGTTGTAAGTTTTTGTATCTAAATTGTAAAATTATTTGCTTTAGATTGTGCGTCGCCCCTATGTGTTTATCTACCGATCGGAGAAGGACCCCGTTGAACGGGCTGTCCTCAATCTGGCCACCGCTCAGGTGGAGTGCAGCGAGGACCAGGCGGCCATGGTTAAGATACCCAACACATTCAGGTGGGTTTCGGCAAAAGGTTATCCTTAAAAGCAATTAAAAATTATTATTTAATAAATTCCTATTTGAAACTATTCATATTTTTAGTGTGGTGACCAAGCATCGTGGCTACTTGCTGCAGACCCTCGGCGACAAGGAGGTGCATGACTGGCTGTATGCCATCAATCCATTGCTGGCCGGGCAGATCAAGTGGGTTCCTTTAACATTCCTAAGATATTCCATACTAAAACTGTAATTTCCCCCGACTAGATCCCGTCTGGCGCGTCGAACCCTGGAGCCGGCCAGCCAGACGGCCTCACAAATCCAGGCCACCAGTGCGGCGAATGCCAATAGTGCGAACAAATGAGATACGATCACGATGGAATCCGTTTTGGTTTACTGAGACGCAGGCTATGGCTGGCTGCAGCGCCTGAATATCGCCCGACGGCTGGTCGGGCGGAAATCGCAAGCAGGAGCAGGCGAAGCGGCTGGCAACTGATTACAAATATAGCTTGGATTCCATCGGAGAAAGGAGTAGGAAATAGAATATATGTTGATGCTAGGGCAAATCGAAATCGAATGATCAGAGAAGTCAGAGATGATGAAAAACCAAATGCAAAGCGTACGTAATTATTAGGTAGTTCAACCGCGACAACCAGTTTATGGATTATTATTATGTATTATGTATTCCGGGATTAGTTGCAGCTCCAATCGGACACGGATAGCCCACGTTCTAGAGCCCGTTTTATGGTTAAGTTCTTGGACAATTCTGTAAATAGCCTCTGTTTGATTCGATTGTATAAATATTTGGTATTTAGTTTGAAGGATCGCCCCTAGTTTGAGTTCCCAACGTGATATTATGTTGATCAGTTTAGATTGTATTGAATTCCCCTCTCAAATATATGCAACAATTATGTAATGATGCTTGCAATGCAATGGAAACACACACGTATATGCATTTTAATGGAGCAACTAAAGCAAAACACACATATACAGATACAGATACAGATACAGATATATATATATATAAAGAATTAATGTATAAAACCCTATATATTTGCTGTTTATACACAAATTTTCAAATACTTGTATCTTGTATTGTTTAACTGACAAAAAAGGAGCAGCAGCCAGAGATAATTATTGATACCAAATATGTATGTGTGAGTGTGTTAAAGAAAGACCGTACAGTATATAGGATATAGGGGGCAGACGTGAGGTGTAAGCTCAGCAGAATTGCGAAATCTCTATAAAGATAACGATTATTGTTAGATCTATATATATATATATACATTAATATATATACAAAAGCAACCAGAAACCAGAACTATATGCGAATGAAACTATTTTACACACCAGAGTTACGAACGCTGCTATAGGAACAGTTGTTGCCCCCCCACACACAGTTTCGCTTCGATTACAATGCTCCCACTCGGAACCACCTGCAAAAGCTTCAAGCAAGATCAAGTTACGGAACAACCAATTGTAGTTTTGATAAGAGTCTTAAATTAAATTATAGTATGCAATGGCCACCTGTACATTTCCCAAAAAAGAAGAAAACAAAAACAAAAACCAAACACGAATCCGAGTCTCTGCTTTTGCGTAACCTCAGAAATTCGAGTCAAGGAAGGGTTTTGAAATTTCATTTGCGTTTTGCCTTCGGTTGGAGCACGAGCTTAGGTCAGGTTAATGGATCAAATTTGAAGGAGGCGACAATGGAGCTTCACTTGTGTTCGGCACACAAGTCCCGAAGCTCCGCGAAGTTGTTAATGGGATCGCTTTCGTCCGTATCCGGCACGGATATGGCACGTTAAGCGATCGTTGGCGGGATCGGACATAGAGTCGGCGTTTTTTGCGTTTGAGTTTATTGTAGCAAAATGTAAACATTTGTTAAACTATTGAATTAATTTCGAATTGTAACATATTAGAGAATTGTAATTACAATAATCATTATACGAGCATTATATATTATATGATATATCCATGTAATAACCCTTTTTGGCCCAGTTTGAATTTACCAAGCAAAAACAAAGCAAATTGCAAAATGCACACACACAGAGCAGCTAGCAGTTAGCAACGCGAGTTAACGAGCATAAACTCCACTTATATATGTATGCGTATATAGTGCATACGAAATACATTTCAAAATCTATCTAAATATATACATCGGCTATATATATATAAATATATGAACGAGATGATTGCCTGGCAAACGTTTCAAATGACAGATTATAGAGCAAGGAGCGGCAGAACCAAGGCGAGCATCGCTAGTTTGTGTCAAGGATGAACCCGAAAATAAAAGAAACAAGACAAACCCTATGCTATGTGTATGTATAATCCAAAACAAATTGATATATGCCAGGGCGTATCACTATTAATGAAATATAAAATAAAACGGCTTTAAATAAAATCTGTAAATTACCAAATGTCTTTGATTTTCTTTTGGTTTATTATTAGTCTGTGTATGTGTAACTAAGGAGCATACAAAATGTGATTTATTTACTTAGTTATTGGCCTAATCCGATCCAGTTCGTTTAAGTTAGTACTTTAGGAACCTCTCCATCATGAAGAGCTTAAAAACACTTTGGTTACTAAGTTTTCTATTGGTAAAAAGAAGGCTGCAAGAGTGTCAATTTAATATTAATCCAAGTGTATTATTTAATTAGGTTTTTCAACCCAGTTTGGTGATATCTGAAAGCTATAGTCTCACACGAATACTTCCCTGTATTCAGGTAGTTACACTGGCCATTTCGGATTTATCCACCAAGGCCCCACCCTTGTTCAAGGAGTTGTTCGGTTGCGTAAACTATGTGACATCCGAAAACTTACAGGATCTCGACACCAAAACTTTTAGGGCGGTGTTCGCCGCCTTTCTAAATCAGCTCGTTCAAAGTCCAAGCTGTCTCGTGACCTTGGGAGAAGGCATGTCAGATCTTATAAAGCCTCATAGTACACGGTTCAAGTTACTTAAGTGCGCCTATTTGGGCGTGGCTGCCGAATGTGTGCCCAAAGCTTAGTCAAGATGGTCAATCAAATAATAAATCAATTCACTAAGAATATTTTATTTGTTAATTAATATTAATTGGTGGTAATCGGCTTAAACTTCCAGTAAATATTTTTGAAAATCCTTTTTCTATATTTTGTGCCGCTAAAAAGTATGCAATAATTTTTGGAACCGGGTATTCTATAGGCGGGCACTTATTTTAGAACTTCACTGTTCCCTAGTGTAAAAGGGCATACTAAATTGAATTATTTTCCCTGATTTAGGAGCTAAATATATACATAAATATGTTGTATATAACCATGCAGAATCAATTAACTTATATAATCAAAGGGAAATATAGAAAAGGGCTTACAATTTCCATTAGTAGTTCCTTGGCATAACTCAGAGATGGGGGGAAGTAGAAAGATTCTATTTACACTTTATTGTGTAACGGTATGAACTTGATTTATTATTTAAGATCCTTGTTGAACTCATAAAATGATTAATTTCCATAGCTCTTGGCAGTCATCTTGGGACAAAGATATAATCTAAAAAGAATTGGCGTTTGCCTGCAGATTGCTTGTGAAGCCACGTCTGCTGTGGCCATCCGTGTCGTGCCATTGTTCCATAAACTTACCAATTGCATCAAGTTCCAGAGTTATGCGGATATGAAGAGTGTTGCCTACTTCTCGGTCGCCATGATGTTCTTCAGTTGGCTGCAAAGCTTGGCCTTGGAAGTCCATTGCCTTTGGAAAATAAATGATATTCTTAGGGGCGTCCTGGCCCCGCATTGGCAGCGACTTAAACGATACGAATGCTTGTACATGGGCTTGCCCCCGAAATGTATACCAAAACTATTGTGAAAAGTGTTAAAAAGTCAATAAATTAGTAAGTAACTAAATGAATAAATATCAAAGACTCTCGCAAGACTGCAAGGTGGTTGCACAAGCATAACAAATTACCTAACATCCGCTCAAATTTAAGAGCTGAAAGCAAATATATTGGCAGTAGTGAGTCGTCAATATGCCGAGAGTGAAGTTGGCTGTGTTTCTGGGCTCTTTGCTCGTGAGTTGACCCTGACCTGTGCTGACTTGACTTGCAATGACTTTCTCACTTTCAGCTCTTGCAAATGGCCACAATCGAAGCACAAAAAATAAACTTGATCAAGGTCAACAATTGCCTGCAAGTTGGCATGGAACTAACCGGTGCTGTGGCCCGTAAGCTTGTGCCGCTGATTAAGGAGCTGATTGCCTGCGTAGGCTTCAAGTACGAAGTGAACTCCGAGAGTCTGAAAACGACGCAGCTCCTAGTGCTGGTCTACCAATTCATCATGTACGCCATTAACCAGAAAACGATCTGTGTATTGAATCTCTATTCGACACTGACCGCCACCACGACTCCTTACACGGATAAGCTGAGCTCCTTGAAGTGCGCCTATATACTTGCACCGGAGCCATTGTGCTGAAGGAAGGAAATTTGAGGACATCAAATATTAAGTCCAGGAAATGGGGGCATAAGCTAATATGGCTCGCAGCATTTTTTTTTTTATTTATAATTAAACTTGAATAATAGAGAGGAACTTAACTATTTATCAATCAAATATCATAAAGTTTCTAATACAATATTAAGAATTTTGTGTTTAAATAAAGCAAATATTTAAAGGAGTTACTGAAATAAAAGTACCATAAATAAATAATTTTAAGCACAAAGCAATAAGACATTCATGTCATTTGCGCTTTTTATAATTTTAATAAACACCCCATCGAATTGTATTAAATTTTGTTTCAATGACCTTTTAGATTTGAGTTAATTCTAAATCAATTTCATATGACGAAACAATTTCAGCTGAAATCCATAAGCACGTGGCAGTGTGAAATTCGCACTTAAAGCTTCTAAAGGAGCAAGGCGAATGCGATTATCCTGAGGGCTATATATAGGGCAAAGCGTGCGGCGCACCAGAACGTTGGGTCTGGAGTCTTGTAGATAAACGTGAACCAAAACATTAGCTCCAATGAAACTGACTACAGTTACCCTAGTGGTGAGCTTGCTGGCTGTAAGTAGAGTCTTTTATAAATATTTGAAATTGTTCATCATCAATATTCCTTCCGAAAAACAGTTTGCATCCTTGGGCCAAGCCCAGAACCCTGAATGGGATAAGTGGATAAAGTGCGGCAGGGTGGGCACCAGAATGATTGCCGGCGTTCTCAGGGGATTTGTCCCGGAACTTCGCATCTTCCTGAACTGCATCGATTACTCACCGCCACTGCATCCCAAAAATGTCATAGGAAACATAAAAATTATTTACGAGTTCATAAAGCGAAGCGTCTTTGAGAGGTCTTCATGTATCTTGGAACCACTAAGGAGAGGCGTCGAGGTCCTGAGGCCGAGCATCAAGCAGGTTGACGCTCTGCAGTGCTTCGATTAATATGTCCCAATTTATTGTCAATATTGAAATAAAGTTTAGAGCAGCTGACAATACGGCTTGAAAGTCTAAATTTGTTGAATAAATTATTTTATGGTGACAGTACTATATCGATTTTAAGCTTAAGAGTGATTCAATTTGGTTGTATGCGATGTTTTTTTTATGTATTTGAGGTAATTATACAAAATAAAATAGTTTCTTATATATTACAAGAATAAATTGTACTAATTTTTAAAAATAAGTTAAACCTCTGGACAACTTAACCACTAAACATGAGCTTTTGGTTTATTTTGTTAATATAAATTCATTACAGAATGCACAAAATTATTCTATTATGTGACTTGTTGCATAAATAAAATACGATACATTATTTTTAAAACTGCAATATCGGATTTAATTTATTTTAGAGGCCAAAAAGTATACGTGTCGTTTAACCTCAATGCCTTCTTGCAAGCCTGTATTTTTCCCATTCAATAAGTTAGCTTACGTAAGCAATTTTTAATCCATGACCACAGTAAATGCCGCATCTAATAAGGATACCAAATCAATTTAGTCAACAATCCTATAAATAGGACAGCTGCATCCATAGACGTCCCAAAGCGTATAGCTCCAGAATGAACGCGATTAAGATCATATTTTTGCTGAGCTTATTGGCTGTGAGTACTATATAGCTTGTATTAAGTATACTGGAGAAATATATATATAAATCGCAATTCTCTTTAATAGATATTCCTGGCTCCCAGGGAGACTGAGGCACAGGCCACCATTAGTCCAAAGTGGAGTAAGTTCGGTCAGTGCTCCCAGGTGTTCATCGAATCTCTGACCAATCTGGCCGACAGAATTGTTCCGACTATATACGATATGAATCTCTGCTCTGGATACGTGGCACCGGCTATCTCACCTAGCCGCATACGGACCCTAGTGTGGTATCTGAAGGTCGGCTACGAGTTCGTCAAGAAGCTGATCCTTGATGAGCCCAGGTGTCTGCTTAAACTGCTGCACGATACCGCTGCTACCATCAAGCCATATGTAAACCAAATTAACGCCATCGGTTGCTTGGACGAGAATGATTTTCTCATTTAAATAAGAAAATATGTGTGAATATTGTAGCCAAACAAATTGCAATAAAATGGTAGAATAGCATTTATGCTAGCAAAATTACAAGGATATTTCTGTAGATCATTTATTATGAAAGCTGTAAGCAAGGGGTTCCTTTAATTTTTATTTTTGTTTTTTTATAAATAAAGGTTTGCATTTAAGTGGAGATTCAAATTTATAAGCCGTACTACAAGCTTCATTTCCGGAATTAATATATTTAAGATTTTAAATGTCGTGCACTCAATGTACGCTACAGCCTTAACCCTTGAAGAGACCTTTAAGTCCTTCTCAAGGTTAGATATTTCGATACACCTGGATACATTAGGCCATGGCTTGGAGCTCATGCAGAAGCGATAAATTGCGAATAAGGCATATCAGTAGGCGTTACTAAAGAGATTATCCTGAGGCCTATATATAGGGCAAAATGTCCACCTGGCCCTAAACGTGGGTCAGAAGCCGTCCAATAAAGCAGCCCCAATGTATTTAATGAAGGTCGCCTTTTTGCTGAGCTTTTTGGCTGTGAGTATATCCAACGGATGAGTGTACTTTGATACTGATAATAAACCCTTCATAGCTTTGCCAACGACCCCAGGTCGAGGCCGCCATAAGTCCCAAGCTCGACAAGTATCTGACCTGCCTACAGGTGGTCACCGATGTCGGTGCTCTGTTGGTCGAGAACTCGATAACGGGCATCAAGGGGCTGGCCGAATGCATTGACTTCCAGCCAAAAATAAAGCTAACAGGCAGCATCGTCCGATTCATTAAGTTGGCCCACCAATTCACCGTGAAGGCTATCTACCAGAAGACACATTGCCTGGTCGATTTGTTCAAGACGACCGTGTCCCTCATCCGACCCGCTGTAGGCAGGATCGATCAGTTGCGATGCTTCGATCAGTAAATATATTACAAATATTAAATCGAGACATTGTCGAGCTCAGAAAATTAAAGAACCCCCTATAAAGCCATGTTGTTTGATGTATCTTAGTAGGAAATAAATCTATGAGCATATGTCTTGATTGGGGTTGCTTATTATTATATTATATACATATTATATTATATTTCTTAGAAGTAAGGGGATTAAAAATCAACTGAAATCGTATAGATAAGAATTGTACAAATTAACAACAATATTAACAAAAATACATTATACTTTTGGTCACTTTCTAAAGAGATATCATAACGTGTACCCCATAAAGAAACCCCCTTCTAAGACCCAGTTTATTCGTATTTATTAAACCATATTCAACCTTAACTTGTAATCTTTCTTTTAATATACAAAATGCGATCTATTTTTGGATCCACGCTTAAAATCAGTATCAAAGTGAAGATAACTAAAACAAAACGTAAACATTTATTAAAAGCATTTTCTAAAAAAAAATTGAAAAAACTTACGCAAAAGTCGAATAAGAATCATTTTTATTTATTTTGTAAGCTGCAAAAAACATGGCAACTAAGCCCTTTATATAGCAAACTAGCGACAAATTCGTGACTATTTAATTTCCGATAAAGCGCAGAGAACGTAAACACAATTAGATGGAAGTACCTGCAATCTGGCCAGGGGGAACGTGACCAAGTTGAGGGAAAAAAACCCCAGAAAATGCATTCGCTGCACAGGTAAATCCTACAGTTACAAGTGGCACCTGCTAAGTAATTACCTCAATTCCATGGTCCAAATCCTTTCCATTGTGGCGGCTCTGCAACTCCATGACAACCGACCGCTCAGCGATGCAAATCCCAGGCAGAATGCCATTGCATAAGCCCGGACAAGGTGCCAGTTTCCAGGGTCGAGTAGCAGCCTGAGTGCTTCACGAGAGGATTTTGCACCGGGGGAGATTCCATAGAAGATCCACTGTAATTAGGCGAGTTGTCGCCGCCGTTTGCCATTTGCCATTTGGCTTCCATTCGGGCTTCCATTCGGGCTCCCCCGATAATACCATCTCCTCCTCCTCCCTCTCTCCTTTTTTTTTCGCTACTCGAATGAATAATTCAATAGGCCAGCGATGCCGCAGGTCTCCCAGCCTCGGACCATCCATAATCGAGGTCAGTGAAATCTTAGCACTTGCTCAGCAGCCTGTGGAGGAACTGGAACTGCCATGGCAAGCGGCGGCAGTGGAATCGGACCAAAAAGCGCTGCTCCCTTGGCTCTTGCAGCGGCTCCACTTTCAATGGCCAAAAGCGGCCATGGGATCTGATCTTCCTCCTCGTTGTCGGTCGCTTTGGTTTCCGTCAGCCAAAATCACAGCCACTAAAAATAGACAACAATTAAATGCAAATCAATTGCATTGATTTTCCCTCGCTACACAGTGGGCAACGCTTTGAGGTACACAAAAAAGGTTGAAATATAAATTAAGTACAAGGAGAAGCAGGGAATTATTTGCAATGTTATAAAATCACTTAAAAAATACGCATAATATTTTTGTTTATACTTTTTTTTTGCATATATAAAATGAAAGTAGAACTAGGAACTTTTAAAAATAACAAACAAAATGTTTTAGCGAAGGTTCTTAGACATCTACTTGCCATGGGCATTCCCCACTGTTCTTGGCAAACCCTGACAAACTTAGACATTGACATTGTCCCCGCATCCGCTTTAGCTGTCAAATTAGCAGCTATAAAAGCAACCGATCTGCGCCACCAACGCCAGACGTTAAAGTGACTCCCACGGACATCGTTTCTATCGGGACTCAGTTACAGCCTGAGATTAAGCTTCATCTCAACCGCTTCAGCTACCGCTTCAGCCACACCTACTGTTGAGGTCACCATGGTGTTCAACTCAAAGATTAGGGTGCCCAAGTACGACTCGGATGCGTTCGACAATGTCGAGTACGAGCTACAGTTCACGTACACAGTGGAGACGGATCGCCGGATCATGAGCTTCTACGACTCCATGTGGGGCATGGAGGTGTCCGGCGGCAGCGATCAGTTCGAGCCGCTGACCATACTCAATGTCTCGCCCACGGGTCTGGCCAAGCGCGGGGGAATGCGGGTGGGCGACGAGATCACCCAGATCAACGATGTCCCAGCCTTGGAGATGACCTTCAATGAGGCCCTTCAGATGTTCCGGCGGAACTCGCGCTACGTTCGCGTCTATGTTAGAGGGTGAGTGAGATTCTATGCCGGAAAGCAATATTTTTATTTAAAAACTATATCTCTGTGTATGCTATTAGCGATGACGATGCCCCTGGCGAGGAGGACTGGACCTGTGACTGTTGGTTCAAGCCCAGGAAGCCCTGGCGTCGCGACTTCACGCCCATCCAGTGGACCTTTCCATGGAATGATCGCCGCAAGCCCGTCTATAAGGAGTCCAACTGCTTCATGGTGCCCAGCAAAATGGAGGAGAAGATTCGGGCCAGACGTGCTGCCACCTCAGCGGTTCACAAGAAGGAGGAGGCGCCTCCGCACACCCGCTCGTTGACCCCCACGCCCAGGCCCAAGAACCAGCCGGGCCCCAATCTTCTGGAGTCTGTGCTGCGACCACGTGGACCTCCGCCAAGGGATGTTTAAATCGCCGATCCGTGGGATGAAGCTAACTAGGAAAAGCAGGCTGCGCTCAATGCGCTGCAGTGTAAGGATCCTCAAAGGAATATCCACTTAAATGGCAGGCAGGCAGCTGTGCAATCAGTTGAAGTGCCTTTAAATGCTTGCAAAAGGATTCGGAAGAGTGTTTGCTCTCGAACACGTTCTAAATCTGGCCCAGAAAATGCTGTTGACATAATGCAGTGCTTCGAAAGAGTTCCCAAGTATGGTTGAAATTCCATTCAAGACTTTGAGCAGAGATTTAGGAAAAGGGTTCTACAAGAAATTTGTCGAAATGCTGCTCATATATGATATAGAAGATACATATGTAGGTATCACCTAGAGAACTTGAGAAAAGCAGCATATTTAAAGGGTGCTGTAGCAAATAAAGATCCATCGTTTTTCTGAGATTCTTTGGCTAGTATGAAGCTTAGGCTATAGGGTATCCCTTGAAGGTCACAAGCTAATTGATTGGTTACACTCGCTTGGCTTATCCATACCAAAAACGTAAGTTCACGTGATGAAGTAAGTCGAAGCATTCAATATTTAGCTTGCTGCCATCATGGAGGTCTTCAAATTGGCGGCGTTGTTTATCTTGGGCCACGTTCTATCTGGACTTGATGGAAGAGTTGACTCGACTGCTGTCGTCTGTCGTGGTGTGGTTACCTACGATTGCCGAGATTATTGCAGGTGGTACTGCCCCATGCAGGATACTACCTACTGCCGACATCAGTGTGATCAGGGATGCGGATGCAGGCCGGCAAATGTTATTTTTTCCACTGCTGGTTGCTTCGACATAAGAGTATGCTAGCAAACAGAGGTTGGGATACTTTCGCAAATGTGAACAACGTGGAAAAGAAGTGAAGATCCTTGCTGTCAGGTTGTGTCCCAATGGAAGACAAAAATAAGGATGTGACTCGGGATTTCCATAAGGACCTGGGCCCGGTCCTGAATAACAAATAAGATATTCCAGTTTTAAGTAGTTAACAAGTGGTGAAATTTGAGGATCTATTCCTTTATGAATTGAAAATAAACTAGATAGAATGTTTTTTACTTCCTTTTTATACCCTTACAGGGTATTATAGCCTTTATACGCTTGCAGAATTTATAGTTTTGCCGTGATGTTTGCAACGCAGTGAAGGAGTCATCTCCGACCCCATAGAGTATATATATTCTTAATCAGCATCACCAGCCGAGTTGATCTAGCCATGTCTGTCTGTCCGTCAGTCGGTTAATATACATGCTAGTCTCTCAGTTTGAGAGCTATCGGACTGAAACTTTAAGGATAGTCTTATATCTTTTGCAAGCAGAATATATGTCGAAATCAGACTACTATATCCTATAGTTGCCATATAAATGATTGGGGAAAACGATCGGGGAAATATTCAAATGAAACTTCATTTGTGCCCCTATAATATGATTATAGCCACACCCAATCCAATATATCAAATAGCTGCCATAGGATGATCGATCTAAAATTTAGATTCTAAATTAATTTAGATTCTAAATAAATATATTTTATATAACAGTTTTACATTTTACATACATTTTATATTATATATGCTCTTTTTAAATTAAATAAGAGCTCTTTGTTAAAGTTTTCACTAAAATCGGCCAACTATATGTGATAGCTACGATATAAATAATATGCGAAACAGGGTGTTTAGTTTAGTCTTAGTATAAAAATATTGTTTAATAGGTAACAAATTATCTGCATGGGTATATCAACATCGGTTGCGCCCAAAGTTAGTTTTTCTTACTTGTTTATTTATGAAATTAATTGTTCTGTTGTTGAATTTGTTTGATAAGAACTCGAGAAATTATCTAAAAGAATGCTGTCAAGTTACAAAGTGTTGTAACAAATAAAAATCCATCGTTTTGCTAAGATACTTTGGCTGGTATGAAGTTAAGGCAATAGGGTATTCTTTAAAGGTCACAGGCTAATTGATTGGTTACACTCGCTTGACGCCATAAAGTAAGTCGAAGTATTCAATATTTAGCTTGCTGCCATCATGGAGGTCTTCAAATTGGCGGCGTTGTTCATCTTTGGCCACGTTCTATCTGGACTTGATGGAACAGTTGACTCGTCTGCTCTCCCCTGCCGTGGAGTGGTATCCTACGATTGCCAAGATTATTGCACGTGGTACTGCCACACAGGACCCTCCTGCTCTTATCAGTG
Organism: Drosophila baimaii; assembly: GCA_018874675.1. Lineage (NCBI taxonomy): Eukaryota > Metazoa > Arthropoda > Insecta > Diptera > Drosophilidae > Drosophila > Drosophila baimaii. The sequence goes on along the minus strand of JAEIIU010052730.1, from coordinate 1,480 downwards.
TGAGCAGGGATGTGGATGCAATAGGGGCATGATTATGTATCCCGATGGTGGTTGCTACCGATTAAATAAATGCAAATCGTAAAAGGAGGATGTAGAGAAGATCCTAATTGTCAAGTTTTGTCCCGATGATAGAAAGAACTAGGGATGTGACTCCGGATTCTCATGGATGCAGGATTAATAAGAAGATATCGCAGTTCTAAGTAGTTAACAAATGTAAACATTTCTGGATGTGTCCATTTGTGAAATGAAAAATAAACACGAATGCCATAACAAGTTATTTAGTTCATTTTTGATAATCGAAATGTTTGGACAATTGGCCTTAATTGAGTGACTTTAATGACCTTAATAAGCTAAGGTACAAATTAATAAATGAATTACTGCAAGTGCGGAATGTCCACGGGCTGTGCGATAAATAATAGCAACATAGTGGCTAGACACTACTGAGACACCGCAGGCGTTTATTTCCATCGTAATTCGATGTTATGGCTTTGAATTCTAATAAATAATGATTAGAGTGGTATACACATATTGTAATAAACTATTTAGGTGTATTTATTTCTAGGTTTTATATAATTTATGGTTGAAACTTTGACCTTCTCCTGCTTGTATTAGGAAAACCATTTAGACTTATAGTTGTAGCTGCTCATGTGAATGCATTTATCCGTACAACCTGCAGAACTTGAGAAATTATTTAAAAAAGGTGTTGTACCAAATAAAGATCTGTGGTTTTGCTTAGACATTTTAGCTGGTACGAAGCTAGGGCTATAAGGTTTAATCTTTAAAGGTCACAAGCCAATTGATTGGTTACACTCGCTTAAACTATACATTCTGGAAATGTAAGTTCATGCCAAGTATTCAATATTTAGCTTCCCGTCATCATGGAGGTCTTCAAATTGCTGGCGTTGTTCATCTTTGGCCACATTCTGTCTGGACTTGATGGAAGAGTTGATTCGACTGCTCTCCCCTGCCGTGTTCCGGTGGCCTACGATTGCAAAGATTATTGCAGGTGGCACTGCCAGTCGAAACTACCATTCTGCCATAATCAGTGCGATCAGGGATGCGGATGTAGGAAGGCCATGATTATGTATCCCACCGGTGGCTGCTATCAATTAGAAAAATGCCATTCTAAGGCCAAAATAAGAACGTGACTCTGGATTCTCATAAATACCTGGGGTCGGTCCTGGAGAATAAATAAGATATCACAGTTCTATGTCGTTAACAAATGGTAAAATTTCAGAATGTGTTGCTTTGTAATATGAAAAATAAACACATATGGAGTAGGTAGTTCTTTACAGCACCTTACCTAATCCAAATGTCTCGAAAAGTGTTCTTAATTAAATTACCTTAATTAGTGAAGGTAAATAGTATTAAATGAATTAGTGCCAGGGCGGAATGTCCTCGGGCTGTTTGAAGAATAAATGCGAAACAGTGGCTTAAGCTTAATGAGACACCGCAGACAATTATTTCATTTAATATATGG
>JAEIIU010052698.1:0-11723 GCA_018874675.1 Drosophila baimaii | reverse complement strand
GAGAGCACTTTGGAAACGCATCAATATGATGTACGACAACGAGGAAGGTAAGAAAACGAATTGGCCAAAAAGTGACAACGTGAAGCAAAAAAGGAACATGGCGGCAGCCGGAGCGCTAGGGCTGCGCTTTATTTTGGTTTTTTGTCGCTTTTACTTAACGAAATTTAACTTTTGCAGAGCTGTACGAGGAGGAGAACGCAGAGGAGATCTCCCACGAGCTGTGGCAGGAGGCCTGCTGGATCGTAATCAATGCGTACTTTGACGAGAAGGGCCTGGTGCGCCAGCAGCTGGACAGCTTCGACGAGTTCATCCAGATGTCGGTGCAGCGCATCGTGGAGGATTCGCCGGCCATCGAGCTGCAGGCGGAGGCGCAGCATACCTCGGGCGAGGTGGAGACACCGCCGCGGTTCTCGCTGAAATTCGAACAGATCTACCTGTCCAAGCCGACGCACTGGGAGAAGGACGGCTCGCCCAGTCCCATGATGCCGAACGAGGCGCGTCTGCGTAACCTCACCTACTCCGCGCCGCTGTATGTGGACATAACCAAAACTAAGAATGTGGAGGGCATGGATCCCGTGGAGACGCAGCACCAGAAGACCTTCATCGGCAAGATACCCATCATGCTGCGGTCCACCTACTGCCTGCTCTCCCAGCTCACGGATCGTGATTTGACGGAGCTGAACGAGTGCCCGCTGGATCCCGGCGGCTACTTCATCATCAACGGCTCGGAGAAGGTGCTCATCGCCCAGGAGAAGATGGCCACCAACACGGTGTATGTGTTCAGCATGAAGGACGGCAAGTATGCCTTCAAGACGGAGATCCGGTCGTGTCTGGAGCACAGTTCGCGACCCACCTCCACGCTGTGGGTGAACATGATGGCCAGGGGATCGCAGAACATCAAGAAGTCGGCCATTGGCCAGCGGATCATCGCCATTCTGCCGTACATCAAGCAGGAGATTCCCATCATGATTGTGTTCCGTGCCCTGGGCTTTGTGGCCGATCGCGATATCCTGGAGCACATCATCTACGATTTCGACGATCCCGAGATGATGGAGATGGTCAAGCCGTCGCTGGACGAGGCCTTTGTCGTCCAGGAGCAGAACGTGGCCCTGAACTTCATTGGAGCCCGTGGCGCCCGGCCCGGAGTCACCAAGGACAAGCGTATCAAGTACGCCAAGGAAATCCTGCAGAAGGAAATGCTGCCCCATGTCGGCGTGTCGGATTTCTGCGAGACCAAGAAGGCGTACTTCCTCGGCTACATGGTGCACCGCCTGCTGCTGGCCTCCCTGGGTCGGAGGGAGCTCGATGACCGAGATCACTACGGCAACAAGCGACTGGACCTCGCCGGGCCTCTGCTGGCGTTCCTCTTCCGCGGCCTGTTCAAGAATCTGATGAAGGAAGTGCGCATGTACACACAGAAGTTCATCGATCGCGGCAAGGACTTCAATCTGGAGTTGGCCATCAAGACCAACATCATCACGGACGGCCTGAGGTACTCCCTGGCCACTGGCAACTGGGGCGATCAGAAGAAGGCCCATCAGGCGCGAGCCGGTGTCTCCCAGGTGCTGAACCGACTGACCTTCGCCTCCACTCTCTCCCACTTGCGGCGCGTCAACTCGCCCATCGGCCGGGACGGCAAGCTGGCCAAGCCGCGCCAGCTGCACAACACCCTGTGGGGCATGCTGTGTCCCGCCGAGACGCCCGAGGGCGCTGCTGTCGGTCTGGTGAAGAACCTCGCCCTCATGGCCTACATATCGGTGGGGTCGCAGCCCTCGCCCATTCTCGAGTTCTTGGAGGAGTGGTCCATGGAGAATCTGGAGGAGATTGCGCCCTCGGCCATCGCCGACGCGACCAAGATCTTTGTGAACGGCTGCTGGGTGGGCATCCATCGCGATCCCGAGCAGCTGATGGCCACGCTGCGCAAGCTGCGTCGCCAGATGGACATCATTGTGTCGGAGGTGTCCATGATCCGGGATATCCGCGATCGCGAGATCCGCATCTACACGGATGCGGGCCGCATTTGCCGGCCGCTGCTCATCGTGGAGAACGGGTCGCTGCTGCTGAAGAAGACCCATGTGGAGATGCTGAAGGAACGCGACTACAACAACTACAGCTGGCAGGTGCTGGTGGCCTCCGGCGTGGTGGAGTATATCGACACTCTCGAGGAGGAGACGGTCATGATTGCCATGTCGCCGTACGATCTGAAGCAGGACAAGGACTATGCCTACTGTACCACCTACACCCACTGCGAGATCCACCCGGCCATGATCCTGGGCGTGTGCGCCTCCATTATACCCTTCCCCGATCACAACCAGAGTCCGCGTAACACCTATCAAAGCGCTATGGGTAAGTAGCTCCTAGACTGGCAGTGCTAGTAGCCTTGATCACTCTCTTCTCCCTCCTCCCTCTCCCCTAAAGGTAAGCAAGCCATGGGCGTGTACATCACCAACTTCCACGTGCGGATGGACACGCTGGCTCACGTCCTGTACTATCCCATGAAGCCGCTGGTTACCACTCGCTCTATGGAGTACCTGCGCTTCCGAGAGCTACCCGCTGGCATCAACTCGATCGTGGCCATTCTCTGCTACACGGGCTACAACCAGGAGGACTCTGTCATCCTGAACGCCTCCGCGGTGGAGCGAGGCTTCTTCCGCTCGGTGTTCTACCGCTCGTACAAGGATTCGGAGAACAAGCGCGTGGGCGACCAGGAGGAGAACTTCGAGAAGCCGCATCGCGGCACCTGCCAGGGCATGAGGAATGCACATTACGACAAGCTGGACGACGATGGTATTATTGCGCCAGGAATTCGTGTCTCCGGCGACGATGTGGTCATCGGCAAGACCATAACCCTGCCCGAAAACGACGATGAGCTGGACAGCAACACGAAGCGATTCGCCAAGCGAGACGCCTCCACCTTCCTGCGAAACTCCGAGACGGGCATCGTGGACCAGGTGATGCTGACCCTGAACAGCGAGGGCTACAAGTTCTGCAAGATCCGAGTGCGCTCGGTGCGCATCCCGCAGATAGGTGACAAGTTCGCCTCGCGTCACGGGCAGAAGGGAACGTGCGGCATCCAGTATCGCCAGGAGGACATGGCCTTCACCTGCGAGGGTCTGGCCCCGGACATTATCATCAATCCCCACGCCATCCCCTCGCGTATGACAATCGGTCACTTGATCGAGTGCCTCCAGGGCAAGCTGGGCTCCAATAAGGGGGAGATTGGCGATGCCACGCCCTTCAACGATGCCGTCAACGTGCAGAAGATCTCCACGTTCCTGCAGGAGTACGGCTATCATCTGCGTGGCAACGAGGTCATGTACAATGGACACACGGGGCGGAAGATCAATGCCCAGGTAGGTTTCCAGCAGAGGAACGGGTTGGAATACTTTAATTGTTGATTTTCCATTCATTCTCAAGGTGTTCCTGGGACCCACCTACTACCAACGTCTCAAGCACATGGTGGACGACAAGATCCACTCTCGGGCCCGCGGTCCCGTCCAAATCCTCGTGCGTCAGCCCATGGAGGGTCGTGCCCGTGACGGCGGCCTGCGTTTCGGTGAGATGGAGCGTGATTGCCAGATCTCCCACGGTGCCGCCCAGTTCCTCAGGGAGCGTTTGTTCGAGGTCTCCGACCCCTATCGCGTCCACATCTGCAACTTCTGCGGCCTGATCGCCATTGCCAATCTGCGCAACAACACGTTCGAGTGCAAGGGCTGCAAGAACAAGACGCAGATCTCGCAGGTGCGCCTCCCGTACGCGGCCAAGCTGCTCTTCCAGGAGCTAATGTCCATGAACATTGCGCCGCGCCTGATGGTCAATTAACCGTGGGATGCTCGCAGTTTCGTACCCCTTCAACGTTTTATGTCGAAAGTAAGCAGTTAATTAATAAATTACCATAATAATGTGACAACTCAATTGGGCCCTTTGTCTAGTGTTTTCTATTGTGTTGGGGATCCTAACTGGAGCGAATGCCCTCCGTGCATTTTAAAGACGCGAACGTGCCGTGAGCACTGTTGGGCGAAAGTCAGCACGGGTTCAAGAGCTCCCTCCGGAGTGGAATGTGATTTATTTGCTTATTTGGAAATAGCTTATTTTGTTCACAGCCCGCATGGTGCTCTTTGGGCGCGGGTATATGGATTGGGTGACTGGGTTGGTGGCTTAAGGGGCCAGTGGAATGTTGGTTGAAAGAATATTATGTTAAACTATGTAAACGGGTTTGGCGGGGTTCTTTTTTCATATATTTACAAGAAGCACCTCTGACAAAAGAAACTAATAAAGATACATCCATCAGAATGCATTTAAATTTAGATAGAATTACTTTAAAGTTAACATTTTAGGAAGTTAAGCATAAAATGGAACCTTTCTTGCTTCTAATTTTGATCAGGAAATTAGAAATCTATTTAAAATATGCTTAAAAGTATGCTTTACATTTTTACAGCTTAGACTTAAAGCCATCATTTTGTATTGAATACTTGTAAGCTCATTTTTTAAATGCGTTTCAAAGTAGAGGTGGAGAAACATCGATTTTAATCGATTTAAAATCGATTTTCTTATATAAAAACATAGAAACCTTTGATTATTCTCCATATCTATTTCAAAGGCCCGCCATTATATTCGTAAAAAGAAATTAGAAATCAATTTAAAAGGCCTAGAAAAAGAGCCAACAATTCGCATTGCATACTTTTAAGCACCATTTAAAATGTGTTTCAAAACTAGTTATTTCTGGGGCACCCCTGTTATCATAGTTTTTAACCATTAAAAAATACTCCACTAGCCTCAAGTGTATCCCAAATTCGACTTTCGAACGAAAGCCTTTCCATTTCCATTTATGTTTTTTGTTAAGCTTTTGTTGCTTTCTTTGATTTTGACGTAATGCCTCGGCCCCGCGCTCGGTGACGCCCAGTGACAAAAGGGATTAGTTCTTTGTTGTCGGAAGTGTGGGGATTGGGAGGTGGTGGAGCTGGCAATGGCTATGGCGATGGAGCCACAGCAGAGCCGCCGCCAATCGAAGAACTGACAGTTATTAATTGCCACTTGACGTGGCGGGAAAAGCAGTTGCTGGCGGTGTTGATACCAATGTTCTGGCTGATGCTTGATGGCCAAGGCGATGCTGACACCCATCAGTCAGCCAGCCAGCCAGCCAGCCTGAGTCTCAACCTGAACCTGAACCTGAACCCAAGCTGGAGCCCCAGACCCTGAGCCTGCTTATGAGTAATTGAAATTGCGTGTAAATCCGCGAACGCAAAGTGGCGCCGATAAGATATAAAAAGCCAGCGGCTCTCCTGAGGTGAGTATTTATTTATAGCGTCTTAAAAATAACTTATATTACTCCTGTTCCGCCGTCATCCGGATCACTTCTCCCCGTTGCTAAACACACTGATGGCATAGAACTCGGGCACCCGGTACACCTTCAGGCGCTCATGGCTGAACCTTCCGTTGGTCAGGGCCTTCACATAGAAGATATCCTTCAAGCCCTGCTCCTTCCGCCGCGCCGACTTTGTCTCTTCGAGGACGAGGCGCTGCTGCTTGGGACGATAGCCGCTGGATTTGTCCTGCAGCAGCTTCACAAAGATAATGTCCTGCTCGTTGTTCCGTCCTGCCAGATTCCTTGCCTGGTAGAGATTCTCCCGGGGCTGGGGATAAATGAGGACGGGCTGTATGGGCAGCACTTGGCTAGGCGATGTAGGATACGCCTCCTCCAGTGCAGAGTCGGGTGCTGGGTAGTCACGAAGATGAATGGCAGGAGCTGCCCAGGATTTGCTTGGGAGGTAAGCCACCAGCAGGAGCAGGAGCAGGAGCGGACTGAGAATGTGATTTATCTGGCCAAGGAGAAATGGTTAACATTGTATTAATATTGGAGGCATTTTAAAATGGAAAGAATATCCTTTTGTGCAAAATAAGTAATAGGATATTTTAGAACTAGGATATATTTATAAATATTTTGTAATTGTACATGGAATTAATGGGTTTAAATAAAAGAATTTCCAAGAAGATCAACAATAATTTTACCGATAAAGCTTTAAAAATATTTTAAGCGGTTTTAAGGTAATGATAATATTATTTCTCAATAAATAAAAGAAGATCAAAAAGACAGGATGATATTGCTAGCATCACAAATTATGAAATTGAATCATTTTCTAAATAAAATAAACATAAAATATGTATGCCGGAGCTGAATCTCCTTATCTCTTTCACGTTAATTTTCATTCTTTGATTTATTAATTTTAGGAGGCCAATAAAAGGCAAGATAAATGAGAGAATTATGACACTTCAATTAGTATTAAAACACAAAATTCAGCTTAACACATGTCTCGGGGCATTCCTCTTTATTTTTTCATCGTTTCAAAATGATTTATAACACTAGCTCCGGTTCTCCGTTTTATCGCACCGATTTGCATATCTAATTGATCTACAAAACTCAGCAAATTAATTGCGATTTGTGACCAAAGAGAATTAGTTCCAGTCCCAACACGATTTCGTTATTTTTATACGAATTTCTTGAAATGACTTGCTCTTGTCTTTGAATTACCGTTTTCATTGCGTTTGCTAACTCCCAGGCTCAAGTTCGAACTGATATATATTTATTTTGCGAACCTAATCGGTTTATGTTTTTGCCCTTTTTCGGCAGCAGTAAATAAATACGAGTAATAGAAACGTAATATCACAGGCGATGGGGCGATCTCAGGTGGCGATCGAGCGCGACGCGCGAATGTCAGAAGCAGACTGGCGTGCGACAAGGCCAAGTTAACTCCATTTACCGCAGAAGCTCACGTCTTACCAGACTGAAGCTCAATAAAAAACCAACTAAGAGACCAACAAAAAAAGAAGGCCCGAGCTGGAGGAAGAAAAAGCAGCAGAGGCAACGCAGCTTCGCAGCTGTCAACAAATTGCAAACGTTAGGCAAACATAGACACATAATTGTGGTTAACATTAACCCATTAATGCGGTTTTTTTTTAAATTCTAGTTACAAAATTAAATTGCATATTAAATGGGAATATATATCAATAACTATGTTTTTCCTAAGGATAATGCCTTAAAAATTAAAATGTTCAAATGATGTATTCTATCTTTTTTGGGTTATTTGGATATTTATTTATACAGTGGATAATAAAGCTATAGCAAATATGTAATGTAGAACATAAAATAAAAATGTAAGGTAAATATTTTGAACAGATACACAATTATATTTATAACACATTTTTATTTTAAATATAAATTATGATGTTCCAGGCAAAATGTAAGATTTGCTATTAAAATATTTATTTTAATAAATTAATCAGCAAAGAAAAGTCTGAAGTATTTATTTTATTGGAATAAACAAATATTTGTAAGCATATATCAGAGCACAAACAATTTTTTTTTTGCAGTAAAAAATTAAATATATAAATATATATAAGACTCTGCCTTTAAATCAAAATAAATACACGCCATAAATATAAACCCCATCGCCTCTAAAGCGCCGAATTAACACCCTCCGATCTCCAATGGGTTAACAAATCAAGATGCGCCTTATGGGCGGAGATCATTCATTATTTGTGCTATTAATTGATCACTAGGTCGGAGTGTCGATAGGGTCAATGTTATCAGCCAAGCGACGGACTTGCTTTTGGCTCAATCACCTGTGTTTATTTTTTTGATGAGCTCAAAACTGATTTCCAGCAGCTGCTTACAGTGGGAAGACCTTATGCTCTTACCATCGTCGTCCGTGTGATGTCAAATTTATTATTATAGCCTCAAGTAAATAGAAAAAATCACATAAAATGTCTGAAATGAATTTTAGGCACGTAGAAATGCTTAATTAGCTAATATTTGCGCTGCCGCCTTGAGTTTCGGTAAAGAGTTTTGCACACTTTGCCGGATTGCTGTCTTTTGTTTGCAGTTGTTGAGGTTAACAAATAATAATAGAAATTTCTAGCTAAATACTTGTCTGTTGAGGGTTCTTTGCCACTGCTGATTGCTAACAAATCAATCATACGCACCGTGGCCAACCGACGAAGATGAAAATCAATTACAGCGTGTAGAGGAGTGCAGAAACCCAAGTTAAATAAATAAATAAGCAGCGGTAATTGAGGCGACCTAACAAGGCCAAAAAGCGAAATTTAATCGCTTTAAATGTGAAATTATGGCCCAAAAGTGGTAAACAAACAAACAAACACAAACACAACAAGTGAAGCACGAATAATTACAAGTTTTTGTATTGTTTGGGCCAAGCAGCCCTCGCAGCCATCACAGCCATCACAGCCATGGCATAATCAAAACAGTTGTCTCCGCGATTTCGCTGAAAACTCGATTGATTCGTCGTGACTGATTAATTGCATCTCGAGCTACCCCTTATTTCTGCCCGCCTCTCCTTGCATACTCAATTCGGCTTTCGTTTCGGCCTTGTTTTCGCTTTCGGCCCGATTCTTTTCGGCCAAAGAAGCGTCCGTCCGTTAATGAGCACATTCGCATGCTCACCTGGCATGCCCACCCGTGAAAGGTGAATACTTATGCTGGAACAGTCCATCCGTCCGCTGCTACTGTTTGCGCAAACAAACCTCTGGAAAAAAAAGGGAAAGCTTTCTCGACTCATGAAAGGTGTCGGGGGAATCATCGATGATGTTTTGTGGCGCCAGCATTAGCCACAAATTGTGGTTTATGCGTCTGGCCGAAAGCCATAACGATTGGGGGGGAGTACCACAGGTATATCGTGTATCGTATATCGGCTTTCGGTTGGCCAAAGGTTAATCCCCAACTACAAACAATGAGAGCAAATTTGATTGGAAAGGAAATAATAGAGCTGAGTGCAAATATACATATAGCCGCCAGAGCTCTTTGGATTTTTATTTTAAATTGCAAATAGCGAATAGCGAATGGAATTATATAAATTGAATATTTTTAATACGATTTTGTTCTATGATAAGTTTATTGTGCATGCTGGGGATATTTATTTGTTTGTGATTTGCTATTAATTTGGATATTTTTGTTATATTTTATATAATCCATAAAAAAACAACTGCCAAGAGGAGGAAGTCGGCAAGCTTATGGAATTATTCAATGTTTTTGCCATATTTTGCAGCTCCTCCGCTTATTTGTTATTTTCGTTTTTTACTCTTTGCCACTTTATTATGCAAGTTATTGTTGTTAGCAGTGGCTTTTTGTTATTATTATATCACCAATGTTTTGATGAAAACAAAATGCCAAAAATTAGAGTCACTAAATAAACTGGAGTGGAGATGAAAGGTTTTAATATTAAATGCGGAATATATTTATATCAATGTGAGCTGAAACTATTGATTATAAAACTGTATAAACTTTATTTAAAGTTATTTCGCTCCATAACAATTTCCCTCTTAATTCTCTTCCAAGTTTATTGTGGGGTTAATTATTAAGCTCGTATAAATTGTACATTTTTAATCACTGAAAATTAAATTACTGTAGATTGTTAAGCTATGCAATTTTAAACCTTAAATTTTGTCAGACACAATTAAAGCACTCCGCTTATTTGTTCATAATTCTCTCGCCGCTTTATATTGTGCGGTTCATCATTATTATAGTAAACCCCAATAAATTATGTGCAGCATATTAAACGCTTCAGCTTTATTCATTGTTACTTATTAAAACCATTCGAACATTTAATATATGCACCGAGAAATAAATAAATAATCCACAAGGCATTTTCCATATAATGCGTGTGTGCTTTTTCTTTGTGAATAATTTTTTTCTGATTTGCGTTTAAAGAGAGAGAACACAATCGTAATCCCGAATGGCCGGATTTAAGCGGATATTTCCCTTTCAACACCTTCTGTTCGCATTTTCGCACAATTTCCCGAGCCTCATTACCATTGTTAATTGATAAGAGTTGTGGTGGGGAGGGGAGATGGGCGAGGGGGAAAATACATACATATATACCGCACAATTTATAACAAAATAATCATAATTTTGTCTCGAGGAAACAAGGATGTCTGGCTGCGTTGTAGTATTAATATTATTATTCATGTAAACGAGCCCGTTTTCGCAGAACGTCTCTCTCTCCTCACTCTTTGTGGCTTTCTGTGTGCAAATACAAAAAGGCCCAAAAGGTGCTTAACTATGAAATACGATGACAAGACAAACGGCGTTTGCTGCGCGTTTTTAATTACCATAATTACATAAATGCACACACACACACACCCACACACACTCTAGAACTCTTTGGCACGCACTTACTCACGCACACACGCGCTAGGAGAATGTTGTTGCCCACGCCTCCAAGTATGCAGCACATTCACCCAGGAAATAAGGGAGCAAAAGGAGGATTAGTGCTGGCGAGGATATTCGCAAAAGGAGCCAAGTACTAGGAAGAGCAAGTACATTTTTTTTTAAGGAAAATAATATAAGGGAGGTAGTTAGTATATTTTTTAAATTATAAACCCACAACAGATATTAATAAAGGCTAAGCCAGATAGTTCTTCCTGATCTTTTCAATATTTTACATGATAATAAAATACTTTTTATATTTTAAATGAGAAAATATGAATTATTTTATTATTCATTATACATTAAATATTAATTTAACATTTTCAATAAACTCCCATTACTTTCTCATGTTCAACTTATAAAAAACATAAGATATAATAACAAACTTCCCGAAATCCTTCAACCGAAGTTGAACTTTGCATATTTCCTGAGTTCAAAGCTCATAAAATAATATTTTTCGCCTGGAAAAAAGGCCAAACAGACAACTCTAGAGGGGCTGTGAAGTGGGGGCTGGGGCCCGGGCTCTTTTATTGTTGTTATCGCATAAACTTAAATAGTTTTTGCCAGCCACTTTGCGGCTTTTAAGTTATTTTGCGTGCACCACTTGAGCGGAGCACTTTTATTCCTCCCTCGGTTCTGTCCTCGTGCCAGAGGTCCTCGTGGGTCGTATTCTGTGTAGGTCCCGGGGCCAAGGACCTTCGGCGGGGGATGGGCAAAATTACAGAGACAGTTAGAAACAGGCGAAACTCGAAGGGGAGTTGGGGGGGAGTCGGGAAGTTAGGGGCTTAGAGGCAGTGTTTGAATGTTTAACTGGCTCCGTTAATTAAATTGCCAGTCTCTGCCGCCCCCCTGCCCGTGGATACTTTTCCACCTGTTTCCTCGGCCGCAAATTAAGTCAAAGTTTCCCATTCCCATTCCCCTTGCTCCTGATTCCTGTCTCCTGTCTGCTGCATATAGTAATTTTGCAACCCAGGCCTTCTTTTGGGGGCTTCCCCTTTGGCGGTCGCGTGGCAGTGCAAAAAATGTGGAAGAAAGCCTGGCTAAATGGTTTGCCATTAATTTTTCGTGGCATGTCGGTTATTAACCTGCCTAGCACCGCTTTTCCTTTTCCTTTATTTTGGCTTTCCCCTTGTTGCAGTCATATTTTTGCAGCGTGAAGGCGTGGTAGCCTCGGGGGGCGTGGCTGACACAGTTCGGGAATCAAAGCTGAAAATCACAACTGCTTTTGGGGGCCTGGCTAGAAATTAATTGAAAAATTACTAAGCCCAAGGCGAAGCTCTGGGAATTAAAGGCGGAACCTGTAGAGCGTAAAAAGATCCGGGTAAACTATGGAGGAATTTTGAATATTATTAAAAATACAGAAATTGGCAAGGGGAATATTTGGCATTTTCACATTTTATTTATGTTTGTTTAATATTATTTGTTCTCTAAAATACATAGAAATAGGCTTGTGGATTTATTCAATATTTTTGCTATATGTTGTGTGTGCTTTTCCGTATTTTTT
>JAEIIU010052679.1:0-12786 GCA_018874675.1 Drosophila baimaii | reverse complement strand
CGGAATTATGACTTGGTTTTATCTGATCTAATCCCGCAACAACGAGTCTTTAGAAGTTTTGATTTTCAAGAGTTCTCCAGCACCACTGAATATGTAGATGTAGAGGTGACTAGTCGAAATGATTAGTAAAAGTTCGCTAAACAACGACGCACCATTAGCTTTAGGTACGTTGGGACAAGATGAAGATACAACAAAACACAAGTTATGGCACAAAGCTCCGCCAACTATGGATAACTGGTTGTCGTATAAAGGGTTAACCCAAGACAAACATGCCTATCTAAAACTAATTGATGGAACTTTTGCTGAGATCATGGCGGTTGAAGGTATTGGCTTATCGCAGCTACCCGATAGTCAAGTTTCTAGCGTTACTGAGGGTTTTACTAATTTTTGGCGTCATTACTTAGAAGACGTGACGATTGTTACGACACCGTTTCCGGCTACGACCACAACGCAACAGTTGTTTTGGTTTAAGAAAATGGAAAATGCGGCGAGAGCGGCACGGCAAGTGACCGATGAGCGGAAAAAAAGGGTGTGGTTAGCACGTCAGCGATACAGTGCTGATCGGATTAAAACAGCTAAAGCTGTTGAGGCACAACTGCAAAATCAAGAATATATGATGGTTTTCTTCGGTCCTTCAATTAACGAGTTACAGAATTTGGTGGATACGGCAAAACAGTTCGCTGGTACGTACCTACATTTGACGACAATGACGCCCAAACGAAAAGAGCTAATGTTTTTTCGAATTAATAATATGAATGTCAAAGTCTAGGAGGGCTTGTAAATGAAACGACGACAAGAAAAAAAGTTAAGACAAGCGGGGTATGATTTTGAATTTTTAACCAAAACTCAACCGCAAGGTAACCTCAAATTCTATGATTCATTTGTTCGTTCTGGAACGGGGGTAATGACGTGTTTGCATGTTTATCGATTTCCCAAAAACAGTCTGCCCTATTTTTGGTTGATTGAACTATCGCGATTTAATGATGGTCATACGTTAACCACGTTTTCTGTCGGTACTGAGGATCAGTACAGCATTAGAAAATCTTTAGAACAATCTGCTGATGAAAAATTAACTCAGGTTTATGACAATCACGCCAAAACTTTAGCAAAAATGCAAGCGGCCAATGACCATAAAGGCCAACTTGACTTATTAAATAAGCTCGGTAGCTCCGAGGAAGTAATGAAGCGATTAGATGCGCGAATATTTGTTTATGATGACAGCGAGATTGAATTAACAAAGCGGGTCAAAGCCATCAAGCGAAAACTTGATAAATATGGGATCGCTCAGTTCGTTGGCGAACAAACTGATGAGTTTAAGAGCATTTGGACACCAGAGATGAAACAAGAATTGTTAAACAATCGACGGCATGGGACACCGATTTCCGCTCGTGTGTTGGGAGCAGGTTATTTGTTTAACCATGTTCGCTTAGATGACGAGGGCGGCAGTTACTTCGGTTACTCACGGACTCGCGGGCAGATTATGCTGAATCCTCTATTGATCGACGATACAAGATTGACCCCTTACTTTATGATTGCTGGACGACCGCGAATGGGGAAATCAACGTTTGTTAAAAAATTGAATGATGATGTATTTGCCCGTGGTGGCAAGCTTAGAATTTTTGACGTTAAAGGTGAGTATATACCCTCAGCTTTAGATCAAGGTGGCGTAGTGATCGCTCTTGATGGAACGACCAATAAGATTAATCCATTTGAAGTTTTCCCGACTGCAACTAATGATGACGGTACCCAGGTTGATGAAATTGGCTCATTCAACGCACATGTCCAAAAAATTAGAAACATGTTTGCCTTTCAAAACGCGGACGCCACGACTGATGACCTCAATCGCCTGGAAAATATTATTACTGACTTTTATATCAATGAAGGTATGTGGTATCAAAATCCCTCAGCACATAAGGATCAGCTGCAATTAACCGGGCTACCGCATAATCAATACCCACAATTGGGCGGATTTCTGGTGTACCTGCGCAATGTTCAGCGACAATACGTTGAACAATCGCGCCCCTCTAGTGAAGTGCTTTCTATCAATCGAATTGTGGTAACGTTTGAGAAAATGATGAAATCCGAAGCGGATATTTTTGATGGGGTGACGACGATCGCAGATTTTAGTCAGGAAGATGTGGTGCTCTTTGATGTGTCAGGGTTAAAAGCACATGGGTTGGAAACCTTTAATTGCCAGGTTTACTCGGCATTGTCACTGTTGAGTGCGGATATTGTCAATAATGGAAAGCGGTATCGTCCTCTGTATAACAACGGCCAGTTAAAAGCCGATGAAGTCCCCTACTATTGGGTATGTATTGATGAATTTCAAAATTATGCCCGCGAAGAATTTGCCGATGGCCTTGATTGGTTATCTAGCCTGATGGAGGAAATGGCGAAGGATTTTTGTGGCGTCGCATTAGCAATGCCAACGATTAAAGAAATTTTACCTGCGCAAAACATTCAAATTTCGACTAATCAATCGCAAAGATTTTACCGGGCTGTCAGTAAAATTTTTGGTCTCATGACCTATCGATGTTTCTTTCAACTTTCCGATGACGATATTCCGCGTTTGGAAAGCGCTTTGGGGCAATCTATCACGGCTGGCGAATTAGCTATGGTCGCCAAGCTACGAAAGCACATGATGTTGCTAAACATCAATGGTGGCAGTAATTATCCGTTTACCATTGAAGTAAGCAACAGTGAATTACAACGTTATGCTGGGGGGATTGGTTAAGGAGGATAGGTCAGATGGGTGAAGAAGCCAAAACATTAATGGTGATCGTTAAAAAGTTAAAATGGCTCATTGCCCTTTTGGTAGTGGGCTTGGGCGCTATATTTTTAGTTGTGGTTCTGGTTGGAAGCACTTCTCAGCCAGGTTGTAGCACAAACACACCAGACACGACTGGTTCAATTCCGACCAGTGCCAGTAAAGAAAAGAATGCTAAAGCCACATACGATCAACTGCGAAGCTTTGGCGCAACGCCTAGTGCAGCGGCGGGAATTATGGGCGTGTTAGATTTTGAATCAAGTTTCAATCCGGCGATTAGCAATACTGGTGGTTCGGGCGCCTTTGGAATTGCGCAGTGGCTTGGTAATCGAAAAACTAACTTGATGGCGTTTGCGGCTGAACACTCGCTCAAAGCCGATACTTTGGAGGCGCAACTCAAGTTTATGAAACATGAGATTGATACCAGTTATGGCGGTGTTAAGTCAATATTTAAAGAAACGAACGTGCATAAAGCCTGTTATGACTGGTTAATGAAATACGAAGGCATGAGTCAAAATCCTGAACAGTGGTTTCTCGAAAAGGGTCCTTCGGGTCAACCCGGACGGTACCCACGAGCGGATTCGTGGTATGCTAAATTTGGTGAAAATGATACCAGTAGCGGCACTAACACCAGCGATGGAACAGCGACAGCGGACGGTAGTACTGATGGAACTGCATCAGCTTGTCAAACCAATGACCAAGCAAGTGATGGTAGTGGCAAGGTCCCGAGTGACCTGCCATACGGGCAAAATATTGCGGCAAATAAAATTCCCGATGACGTTAAAAGTTTTCTCTTGCCGAACCAGCTCAGTGATGCCCGGGGACTTGCAGGCAAAAGCTGGAGTCACCCCGGTGATCAATGTGTTGACTATTCTGTATCACGTATCAGTGCTTTGTGGGGATTACCATCTTGGACAGGTGGCAATGGTGGTGATCAGGCCCAAGCAGTGATTAGAATGGGAGGTAAGAAAGAGACTAGCCCGCACGCGGGAGACATTGGTTCTTCACAGGGTTTTCCACCAACACCAAGTGCCGAACCAGGTCATACCTGGATTGTTGAACACGTCTTTGCCGATGGTTCTGTGCTATTGTCGGAACAAAATGGTCCTGAAAGTGGTGCTTATGTACACACGCCTAAGACTTGGTCAATTATCCTCATGCACCCCTACCCTGATGGAAAAGAGTGGAAGACCGCTAATGGTGGCGAATATCAACCAATACCTTCAGGGAAAGCCACGTTTGCACGCCCTAAAGGCACGATGAAGAAATGAGGGGTATAGATGAGAAATGGTACAAAGCAACCAGTGTTTGGTCGATTATTAGTTTGGGTCATTCCAGTGATTGCCGTGATCATGGCAATGGTTGGTGTCATGACAGTGTCCCAGTTGAAACAACAAAAGACAGCTTATCAAAGCGCACAACGGCAGTATCAGCGTGCGGTGATAACGCACAATACAGCCCAAACTGTGGACTCGCAAGTGGCACAACGGCGAGCTGAATATATTGCACGAGGGAAGATGCAAACTAAGAAGGTAGTAGCTCGTTTAAATGCAACTGATTATCTTAGCCATGGTGGTGATTTCAACCAACAGATCAAAGATTTAAAGCAGCGGAAGCAAATCTTACAAAAATATTTCAAAGCTAATGGTGCGAATATTGATTTTTCACGATTCCCTAGTGAGAGAATTACCGTCAGTTATGGTGCCGTTCGTGGTACTACCCTACCAGTCTTCTTGAGTGGTGGAAGCCCAATTAGAAAGGTTGCTCACGTTGTTAATAAGTATGGTATCGAGCTGTCTTATGATTTGATTGATGAAAAATTTAGTGATCAAGTGGCCTATCAAGTTAACGGAGGTGAATAGCATGGGCATGGGACGAAAATGGCTTTACGTCATCAGCTTTATGGTCATGATATTAAGTGGCTCCACGATCGCCTATTGTATGGTAGAGCAGCACGAAGTTGGTCAGCAATTAGATAAAACAACGAAAAGAATTAGTCAGGTTAAAGATAAACATAGCAATGTAGCGAGAAAAACGCATTATGTCACTACCTCAGAAGAAAAAAGCAATGAGGTTATCACAGCCTTTTTTAAAGCGATGTATGGATATTCGAGTGGTAAGGATTACTTGGCAAAACGCCAGTCAGCTGTTAAACTCACTGACCACGAGCAGCTCAGTGATACTACTTTGAATAAATTATATAGCACTGGACTTGATAGTTCGGGCCAGAATATGATCACCACACTAGGCCAAAAGAGCCAAGTGACTGCTGTAGATATCTATCGAACCAATGGGACAAATGCAGGCTACCAAGTGCTTATCACCTTTCAAGTCACGAATAATAGCAACCCAACACCTAAAACGGGGCATGTCTGGTACGAAGTGAAAGTCGATCAGTTTAACAACAAAATCAGTGATATAAGTAAAGTAGGAACACTAAATAAGTATTGAAAAACGGGCTTCTAATTTTGATTAGAAGCCCGTTTAACGGGTAAAATCCAGTTTTTCCCTGTTAGTCCCTTGTTTTCAATTAATATAGTTCAAAATAGCTTTGATGTATACAGCGTATACATGTATACTCCGAGCAGAACTTAGATTACCGAGTTAATTCATCTATTCTCTTCTGATACATCTCAGTAAACGTTTTTTTCTGTCTCTCAGCAAGATTATCTTTGATATATTCATCAATCAGACGGAGAACAACTCCATTAAACGAAGTATCTTTTTCGATACTCTTTGGTAAAAAATAATCCAATAATTTTATCTTTTCTTTTGTGGCAGGTGCCACTCGCTGTGTACTGGAAATTCTTTCAAGTTGCTTTATCTTTTTTTCTTTTATTTCATTAGCATTGGTTCTTTCAACATTAGCATTGGGCATACTAGAACCAAAATCATTGTTCCCTGCAACGTTGACTGTCTTTTCCTTCAATGTCGATCCCTTAACTTTTTTTGGTTGTCTAAGTATCGGCTTTAATGCTTTTCTTTCCTCACTCACTCGTGTTCACCCCCAATAGCTTTTCGTGTTCATCTAATTCATTTAAAACATCTTCATATAAATCATGAGCTATTTTATCCCAGTGATCTGGTGCACCATTATACATATGGCCCATCGCGATTCCTTCTGCATCATACGCTTTTAAACGTTCTTGATACCCAACAATTGTTGTTAAAACATTGTCGCCATAGAGTTCTTTAGCATTATTCATAACCTTTTTATCTACTCTGGCTCTGGGTTGGAGCATACAGGGTAAAATTCCGATGATATCAAGGCTGGTATTGTACGTGTCAATTAGATACTGCATGTAATTAATATAAGTTTTCGTTCCGTCCATTGATAGCTCATGAGTTTGTAAGATAACAATACAATGATTTGCTGCCATCATAGCATTGTCAGAGAAGTCACTGATTGTTGGAGGAACGTCCAGATAGATAGCATCATATTTGCTCTTAAGAGGTTCAATTAGTTTGGATAAATATGAAATTTGCGCAACTTCGTTGTCAGGGAATAATTTCATTAAAATTTTACCAAAGTTTCTGAACTGTACATTAGAAGCAATAAGGTCGAGATTTTTAATAACATGGATTATCTCGGGTTCTAAATCCCCACTAATAACACCATTTGTAATGCTAGTCTTAACTTCCTGAATATCACCGGTTTTGGCAAGTACACTCGTTGCGTTGGCTTGTGGATCAAGATCAATTACCAGGGTTTTGCGATTTTTTCTAACAGCAGATATGTAAGATAACATAGTAACTGTCTTTGTTTTACCTACACCACCCTTAAAATTACCTACAACATAGACTGAGGCTGTCAAACGATCACTCCCTTTTGCATCAAGTATACAAGTCATTATGGGACTTTTCAAGTGTATACATAACGGTTTTTTGTGTTTTGTCTTGCATTCATGTATGCAAAATTTACATGTATACTACGTTTACTTGTATATATAGCGTAAAAGTAAATTAAATCTACAAAGAACAAATGCCTCTGAGACATATAAAATGTGTGTATACAGTGTATACATGTATACTTCGTTTACATGTATACACTGTTTGCTTGCATACTAAGAACTACCATCTTTGAGCAATACTACTTATTGTATACTTGATATAAAGAAGCCTTGAATTAGGGTTTACATTAATCACGCTTTGCTGTATGATTCAGAGTATTAAGAAGTGTTAAAATTCAATAAAAAAAGAGCACTGTTCAATGAAGTACGCCAATACTTCATTGAACAAGCAAACAAGTCCATCTACTTGTTGCTCTTTAGCGCTCGTGGTTTTATAGTTTTCAGGGCACTGTTATGTCCTGTACACCTGAGTATAGTATATCCTATATGTAGGGTTTTCTCAATACAACTACGTACATATTAAGTCGTTAAAGAGAGTACAAGTATGGTCTTGTACTCTCTTTTTGTATTTGGTATTAAGAGAAATCACACACTTCTTACCTCATTTTGCTAGCGACTTTTCAGAAATGCCAGGTCTTAGCTTACACTAATTTTGCTGATAAACCAGAAAGGAAGTGATCACAACATGTATGATAAAAAGACAGTTCAAATTGCACAAAAGCTGGTATTACACGATTCATTACATACATATAAAGTTAAAAACAGTCGTTCTAATATTGCCGGACAAGTGATGGAAACCCCTACAAAGAAAGGGGCCATTGCACTCTTCAGTAGTAAGGATGCGATGCAAAAAGCCCATGGTGTTGTGGTCACCTCTTTTGAAGCACTGGATGCCATCGCTGATCGTATGACTCACTGGACGCCCAATACATTCAACTGGCTTGGCTATACGCAGAACCGGTCGAGTGTTCGGGGCCACCGGGAAAATAACTTGGCGCAAATTAATAGCCTAGTCGTTGATATTGATTTTGCTGACGCACAAGAAAGAGATGCCCGGGAGCAGGAAGTTCTGGGTGCAGTCACGGTTGCCGACTTATTCATTCCCACGATGATTTTGCGAACTGCGAAGGGATTTCATATTTACTACGTTTTTGATCAGCCAATGTTTTTGCGGAAAACACGCGGCCAGTTCCCAGTTTTGAAGGCGGCTCAGAAAATGTCTAGTTTTGTACGTCAGTGGGTTCAAGAACGGGTTGTCGGGGTCGATGTGGGCTGCAATAATTTTGGAATTTTCCGAATTCCACGTCAGGATAATCTGATTTTTTTTGATGCTAATATGTTGATTCAAGTGAGCGCTCTGATGAAGTGGTCACAGTATTATGCTGCTCAGGTTCCCGTCACAGATCAGACTGGAGATAAGGTGATTTCATTGTCTCCTGATGAGGGTCGGCAGATTGACCAGGCCTGGTTTAAAGCGTTATTGAAAGTGACAACGGTCAAGTCAGGTCATGGTTTAGCTCGCCATAACACCGTTATGACACTAGCTTTAGCGATGTACCAATCTAAAGTTTCTCAGCAGCGCGCGAGAGACGTCCTTGACGTGTTTAATTCGAATTTACGTGAACCGTTGGCCGATCGTGAAGTTGTACAGTGCGTGAGAGACGCTTATTCAGGAGACTATCGAGGGGCCGCACTGAGTTATGTTCAAGGACTATTGGATCAATGGGTGCCTAATTTTTCAGGTAAAGTTGTTGCTGGGATTGGCTGGCATAAATTTGCTAAGCCACGTGCCGAACGACAATACAGCCATGCCCATGAATGGCGTAACGATGTGCTTGCGTTGATTAATCGAATGGGTGGTTCTGCTGCTTCGGTAGCCATGTCAACGCGTCAAATTCAAGCTGAGTTAGGGATTTCCCCGGCGAGTTTGAATCGGGTTATGAAGCAATTACAAGCAACTTCGCAATTGAAGCGGGTGCAGCGTGGTAACCAGCCGACTTTATTGACGACGGTGACCATGTTATTTAAGTCGGCTATGGTGAGCCGTCAGGCTCAAAGTCAAGCGTGGACGGGGTATTTAACGACACTAATGCCAACTGTAAGTACAAGTGGTTATGAGCCAACAGTTGGCACTTTAACTGAGATGCAAGCGGTGAGTGGTGATTCAGCACCACCGTGGGGAATGGAGACGAGGAGAAGAACGGGGTGAAAAGTGCTGCTATCAATTGCCATAGGTATATATCTAAAATAGGCTTGTTGCTGTGTGAGGGTATTGCTACTTAGGGGTATTGTGTGGGGACTTACAAAAATATCTTGGCAAATTTTAGGAATTGCGGTAAACTATAGTCAGCCAAAAAGGGAACGTATGTTCTTGATGTGGCAAACTTAATAGTTTTATTATGTTTTGTGTTGTCAGTATTGTCTGACTGTGCTATTTTAAAGTTGTAAAGGAAATAGCACAGTGTCTGCTGATTTATTTATCAGGGCACAAAAAAAGAGGGACCAGCTCCCAAAGTCTTGTCAAGAACGCCAATTCTTGACAAGATGGCGAAGTTGGTGCCGCATAGCGTGGAATGAACACGTTAGCGACCGTTGCCCTCCTGACACAGCCTAGATGTCTCGTAAACGATAGGCCATGACGAAACTCATTATATCATTGAATGGGCTTTCTTTCGATACTCTTGTTTACGAAATTGAGAGTATTTGAGAGAATACTTGTAGATGGTTAATTTTAACGTGTTTTTAACGGGTTAAATGGGTTCGGTGTGTTCAATCAAAACAAGACAATACTGATGCTGTACTTAAGTCGGGGGGTCTCACGCTAGCGCGTGGGGCCCCTCTTTTTGTGTCCTGATAAATAAATCAACGGCGCTTAGATAGATTTTTTGGGTTGGTTACTAGTGCAAGGAGGTAAGGGATATGGATAATGCGGGAAGACGTGATATTACGTCACAAGCTGAGGAAACGAGTTCGGTTGAGTTGAGTCATAATTTGACTACTGTGACGACGGAGATTAAGGCGTATCAATCAATTGGGGGACAGGCAATCTTTGAGATTGGAAGACGGTTGAAGTGGGTGAAAGAGAATGATTTAGCGCATGGAGAGTTTGGGAAATGGCTAGATTCAATTCAAATGAATCAAAGTACTGCTAATAAATTTGTAAAAATAGTCGATGAATTTCCAAATTCGGAATCGGTTCCGAATTTGGGTTGGGCAGCCTTGTATCAGATTGCGACGATGCCGCCTGATGAGCGCGACAAGCCGCAGCAACTTGATTCAGGTGAAGTGAAGAAGCCTGATGAGATGACGGTTCGCGAGTTACGGGAAACGAAGCGGAAGTTAGCAGCAGTATGTGCGGAGAACAAAGAAAAGCAGACTCAGTTAACTGAAGCCGATAAGAAGACCAGTTTATTGGAAACGCAAGTCGAACAGTTACAACAAAGAACGCCAGAGATACAGCGGGTTGAAGTGGAGCCGGCTGATTATCAGGACCTCAAGCAGGACAATCAAGCTCTGAACACCACTGTCCGGCAGAGTGAAGATGAAATTAAGCGCTATAAGCACTTGATTGCGGAGAGTCAAGCTGAGTTAAAACGACTTGGAGATTTAGAGCTAACTAAGGAGCTATCGACTAAACAGATTGCGGATTTGCAGGAAAAATCAGTGCATCTGGCAAACAAAGTTCAGCGTCAAGAAGAACAATTGGAACGAGTGAAAGAGTTGAGTTCATTTACTAAACAGGCAAGTGAAGAAATGGACAAGCTCACCGTTATTTTAAGTCGCTTGGACATTACTGTTGTACCTGATGGGGCCCCACTGATTCTAAATTTGACCGAAATTGCCGACAAAGCGGAAAGTTTTGCTGCTAATCTTCATGATCAAATTGCCCACCCAGTTCCGTTAGATTGAGAGGGATTTTCATGAAATATTATTGGATTGATTTATCTACTGGAGAAGAAAGTGGACGTGGATACGCGACTAAAGGATTGGTGATTCAAGCAATACGACAACGCCAAAGTCAAACTGGACACCCTTTTAGGTATGTGCTTCGGTCATAGTTAGCGTTTGGTTAATACGCTAGGTCAGGGAGGTTAAAAGATGTTTGTATTGGTAAAGGTAGTGAGCTTAGGTGGCTTGATAGATTTGTTTTGGTTGAGGGTGCCGACAGAATTCAGCAATGATTTGAATAGTCGCGATGTGATCTTGGGGTTTGTTCCCGGTGATATTAATTTAGTGGTTGCCGAGGTCCAAAAAATGACGACCACTGTACCAAAGAGAGCGAAAGTTGGTCGATTGGTAACTAAACTAAATCGGCTTGATGCGATTGATTTAGGTAGTTTAGTGGCCGAGCAAGTGGCCCAGTTGTTAGTGGAACGTAAGGCATGAAGATTCAAAATTATACCCCTTTAGGGAAGGCAGATTCAGCTAAAAAAGACCAACAAGAACCAGTTTGGGACAATCATTTTAACCACGCCAACGGCTGGTTAGCATCACTTGGTGGGACCATTATTACCGGATTGTTGGTTTTAATCTTGTTGGAAATTGTCGCACAAATATGTGGTTGGAGGGTGAATTAATGAAGTGGCAAACAAAAATAGTCGTTTCTTTAGGCATGATTGGAGTGGTAGCTGGTTTAATATTTTTAGGGTTTAAAATGCTTCCTTATCCAAGTGATTCAGCAACAAATATTAATCAGCAATTGCAACAAAATTCACGTAAAAAAGATGAAGTTTTGATATTTTACCGGCCTGGTTGTGGAGATTGTGCCCGGGTTAAGCGTACAGTCTTAACCACTAATTGGCGCATCAAATGGGTCACACAGTCAACTGAAATTGGTTTTGTTAATACGGATAAGCAACAAAACCAAGTGCTACTGAAACGGTTTTCTGTGACGTCGGTTCCAACGCTTGTACGAATTAATAAAGACCAGAAAGTTCTGCGCTATTCCGGAACCAATACCACCAAGATTAGAGCTGTGATGCAGGGAGGTACGTTAAATGAATAGCTTGAAAAAAAGCTGTCAATGGTTAAAAGAAAATGTGTGGTGGTGGCTAAAAGAGCATGGAAAGTATCGTCGAATGGGTTATGTGGTGGCTTGGTTTTTGTTGAGTGGCGGTCTCTTAATTGGTGCCTTAACGGCCCCACACGTGAGTAATGTGGACGACACACCACTCAATCAATATTTAGATTTTAGTGGTGATAGTCCAGCGTCTATGCGCTTAACATACAAGGCGTATAGTCCACAGAAGCAGCGGTTGGTTTTGCGGTTAAATGTCAAATCAAGCACCGCTGATCCCACCCAACAGGTCATTGATAATGATCTGAAATTTAAAGTTGCGACGGCCAATCCGACGCAAGCAATCGTCAAAGTTGTTCCGACTACCTTAAATCATTTTGTCGTTTTAATTGATCATTTGGCACCTAAGTTTAGTGCCATTCAAGTCAAAATTAAAAATGAGACGCCGCAGACGACGACAGGTGGAACAATCCAAAAAGGTGGGTCATTGGCCTTTATCATCAATGAAAAATCCAGCTTAATTGATTCGCATTTACCACAATTAACTCGGCGTCAATATGCCCAACAAGCGGTCGAAGCTGATCTTAAATTAGAGCAAAAACGTCAAGTTTCCCAGAACCAAATTATCAAAAAAGCCCGCGCGGCAATTGCGGCTGATGATGAAAAGATCACGGCGTTAAACAAAGATATTAAGTACCAAACGACGAGTCAAAAGTCGCAAACAAAAGAAGCAGTTGCGAGTTTGAAACAGGATCAAAGTGGTAATCAACAGACCATCAAAGCGGCTGAAAAGGCGATTATTAATTCCCAAGGGCGCGTTAGTTTATTACAAGAAAAGCAACAAGCCATTGCCAATGGCACGTATCAATTGCCGGCCCCAATGAAGACAATTCGGATCAAATAAAAGTACACGGGGCTTAATTAGGGTTTAATATTTACGCCCTAATTAGTTTTTTGTTAAGCCCCAAACGTCAAAATAGGGCCCTAATTAAGCCCCAAATGAGCAATCGCAGCTATCATCAAAAAACCAAGCACTGCGCGGGTTTTACTAGGGAGTGCTATCACTCCCCTTATCCTGTTCTAAGCCCTACTTGTGAAATGTCATTAAAAGAAATGAGGATATTTTAAATGAGTTCAAATGAGCAAAATTT
>JAEIIU010052678.1:0-12898 GCA_018874675.1 Drosophila baimaii | reverse complement strand
CGGAATTATGACTTGGTTTTATCTGATCTAATCCCGCAACAACGAGTCTTTAGAAGTTTTGATTTTCAAGAGTTCTCCAGCACCACTGAATATGTAGATGTAGAGGTGACTAGTCGAAATGATTAGTAAAAGTTCGCTAAACAACGACGCACCATTAGCTTTAGGTACGTTGGGACAAGATGAAGATACAACAAAACACAAGTTATGGCACAAAGCTCCGCCAACTATGGATAACTGGTTGTCGTATAAAGGGTTAACCCAAGACAAACATGCCTATCTAAAACTAATTGATGGAACTTTTGCTGAGATCATGGCGGTTGAAGGTATTGGCTTATCGCAGCTACCCGATAGTCAAGTTTCTAGCGTTACTGAGGGTTTTACTAATTTTTGGCGTCATTACTTAGAAGACGTGACGATTGTTACGACACCGTTTCCGGCTACGACCACAACGCAACAGTTGTTTTGGTTTAAGAAAATGGAAAATGCGGCGAGAGCGGCACGGCAAGTGACCGATGAGCGGAAAAAAAGGGTGTGGTTAGCACGTCAGCGATACAGTGCTGATCGGATTAAAACAGCTAAAGCTGTTGAGGCACAACTGCAAAATCAAGAATATATGATGGTTTTCTTCGGTCCTTCAATTAACGAGTTACAGAATTTGGTGGATACGGCAAAACAGTTCGCTGGTACGTACCTACATTTGACGACAATGACGCCCAAACGAAAAGAGCTAATGTTTTTTCGAATTAATAATATGAATGTCAAAGTCTAGGAGGGCTTGTAAATGAAACGACGACAAGAAAAAAAGTTAAGACAAGCGGGGTATGATTTTGAATTTTTAACCAAAACTCAACCGCAAGGTAACCTCAAATTCTATGATTCATTTGTTCGTTCTGGAACGGGGGTAATGACGTGTTTGCATGTTTATCGATTTCCCAAAAACAGTCTGCCCTATTTTTGGTTGATTGAACTATCGCGATTTAATGATGGTCATACGTTAACCACGTTTTCTGTCGGTACTGAGGATCAGTACAGCATTAGAAAATCTTTAGAACAATCTGCTGATGAAAAATTAACTCAGGTTTATGACAATCACGCCAAAACTTTAGCAAAAATGCAAGCGGCCAATGACCATAAAGGCCAACTTGACTTATTAAATAAGCTCGGTAGCTCCGAGGAAGTAATGAAGCGATTAGATGCGCGAATATTTGTTTATGATGACAGCGAGATTGAATTAACAAAGCGGGTCAAAGCCATCAAGCGAAAACTTGATAAATATGGGATCGCTCAGTTCGTTGGCGAACAAACTGATGAGTTTAAGAGCATTTGGACACCAGAGATGAAACAAGAATTGTTAAACAATCGACGGCATGGGACACCGATTTCCGCTCGTGTGTTGGGAGCAGGTTATTTGTTTAACCATGTTCGCTTAGATGACGAGGGCGGCAGTTACTTCGGTTACTCACGGACTCGCGGGCAGATTATGCTGAATCCTCTATTGATCGACGATACAAGATTGACCCCTTACTTTATGATTGCTGGACGACCGCGAATGGGGAAATCAACGTTTGTTAAAAAATTGAATGATGATGTATTTGCCCGTGGTGGCAAGCTTAGAATTTTTGACGTTAAAGGTGAGTATATACCCTCAGCTTTAGATCAAGGTGGCGTAGTGATCGCTCTTGATGGAACGACCAATAAGATTAATCCATTTGAAGTTTTCCCGACTGCAACTAATGATGACGGTACCCAGGTTGATGAAATTGGCTCATTCAACGCACATGTCCAAAAAATTAGAAACATGTTTGCCTTTCAAAACGCGGACGCCACGACTGATGACCTCAATCGCCTGGAAAATATTATTACTGACTTTTATATCAATGAAGGTATGTGGTATCAAAATCCCTCAGCACATAAGGATCAGCTGCAATTAACCGGGCTACCGCATAATCAATACCCACAATTGGGCGGATTTCTGGTGTACCTGCGCAATGTTCAGCGACAATACGTTGAACAATCGCGCCCCTCTAGTGAAGTGCTTTCTATCAATCGAATTGTGGTAACGTTTGAGAAAATGATGAAATCCGAAGCGGATATTTTTGATGGGGTGACGACGATCGCAGATTTTAGTCAGGAAGATGTGGTGCTCTTTGATGTGTCAGGGTTAAAAGCACATGGGTTGGAAACCTTTAATTGCCAGGTTTACTCGGCATTGTCACTGTTGAGTGCGGATATTGTCAATAATGGAAAGCGGTATCGTCCTCTGTATAACAACGGCCAGTTAAAAGCCGATGAAGTCCCCTACTATTGGGTATGTATTGATGAATTTCAAAATTATGCCCGCGAAGAATTTGCCGATGGCCTTGATTGGTTATCTAGCCTGATGGAGGAAATGGCGAAGGATTTTTGTGGCGTCGCATTAGCAATGCCAACGATTAAAGAAATTTTACCTGCGCAAAACATTCAAATTTCGACTAATCAATCGCAAAGATTTTACCGGGCTGTCAGTAAAATTTTTGGTCTCATGACCTATCGATGTTTCTTTCAACTTTCCGATGACGATATTCCGCGTTTGGAAAGCGCTTTGGGGCAATCTATCACGGCTGGCGAATTAGCTATGGTCGCCAAGCTACGAAAGCACATGATGTTGCTAAACATCAATGGTGGCAGTAATTATCCGTTTACCATTGAAGTAAGCAACAGTGAATTACAACGTTATGCTGGGGGGATTGGTTAAGGAGGATAGGTCAGATGGGTGAAGAAGCCAAAACATTAATGGTGATCGTTAAAAAGTTAAAATGGCTCATTGCCCTTTTGGTAGTGGGCTTGGGCGCTATATTTTTAGTTGTGGTTCTGGTTGGAAGCACTTCTCAGCCAGGTTGTAGCACAAACACACCAGACACGACTGGTTCAATTCCGACCAGTGCCAGTAAAGAAAAGAATGCTAAAGCCACATACGATCAACTGCGAAGCTTTGGCGCAACGCCTAGTGCAGCGGCGGGAATTATGGGCGTGTTAGATTTTGAATCAAGTTTCAATCCGGCGATTAGCAATACTGGTGGTTCGGGCGCCTTTGGAATTGCGCAGTGGCTTGGTAATCGAAAAACTAACTTGATGGCGTTTGCGGCTGAACACTCGCTCAAAGCCGATACTTTGGAGGCGCAACTCAAGTTTATGAAACATGAGATTGATACCAGTTATGGCGGTGTTAAGTCAATATTTAAAGAAACGAACGTGCATAAAGCCTGTTATGACTGGTTAATGAAATACGAAGGCATGAGTCAAAATCCTGAACAGTGGTTTCTCGAAAAGGGTCCTTCGGGTCAACCCGGACGGTACCCACGAGCGGATTCGTGGTATGCTAAATTTGGTGAAAATGATACCAGTAGCGGCACTAACACCAGCGATGGAACAGCGACAGCGGACGGTAGTACTGATGGAACTGCATCAGCTTGTCAAACCAATGACCAAGCAAGTGATGGTAGTGGCAAGGTCCCGAGTGACCTGCCATACGGGCAAAATATTGCGGCAAATAAAATTCCCGATGACGTTAAAAGTTTTCTCTTGCCGAACCAGCTCAGTGATGCCCGGGGACTTGCAGGCAAAAGCTGGAGTCACCCCGGTGATCAATGTGTTGACTATTCTGTATCACGTATCAGTGCTTTGTGGGGATTACCATCTTGGACAGGTGGCAATGGTGGTGATCAGGCCCAAGCAGTGATTAGAATGGGAGGTAAGAAAGAGACTAGCCCGCACGCGGGAGACATTGGTTCTTCACAGGGTTTTCCACCAACACCAAGTGCCGAACCAGGTCATACCTGGATTGTTGAACACGTCTTTGCCGATGGTTCTGTGCTATTGTCGGAACAAAATGGTCCTGAAAGTGGTGCTTATGTACACACGCCTAAGACTTGGTCAATTATCCTCATGCACCCCTACCCTGATGGAAAAGAGTGGAAGACCGCTAATGGTGGCGAATATCAACCAATACCTTCGGGGAAAGCCACGTTTGCGCGCCCTAAAGGTACGATGAAGAAATGAGGGATATAGATGAGAAATGGTACAAAGCAACCAATGTTTGGTCGATTATTAGTTTGGGTCATTCCGGTGATTGCCGTGATCATGGCAATGGTTGGTGTAATGACAGTGTCTCAGTTGAAACAACAAAAGACAGCTTATCAAAGCGCACAACGGCAGTATCAGCGTGCGGTGGTAACGCACAATACAGCCCAAACTGTGGACGCGCAAGTGGCACAGCGGCGAGCTGAATATATTGCACGGGGGAAGACGCAAACTAAGAAGATAGTAGCTGGTTTAAATGCAACTGATTATCTCAGCCATGGTGGTGATTTCAATCAACAGATCAAGGATTTAAAGCAGCGGAAGCAAATCCTACAAAAGTATTTCAAAGCTAATGGTGCGAATATTGATTTTTCACGATTACCTAGTGAGAGAATTACCGTCAGTTATGGTGCCGTTCGTGGTACTACCCTACCAGTATTCTTGAGTGGTGGAAGCCCTATTAGGAAGGTGGCGCACGTCGTGAATAAATACGGGGTCGAGCTGTCTTATGACCTGATTGACGAGAGGTTTAGTGATCAAGTGGCCTACCAAGTCAACGGAGGTGAATAGTATGGGACGTAAATGGCTTTATGTCATCAGCTTTATGGTCATGATATTAAGTGGTTCCACGATCGCCTGTTGTATGGTGGAGCAGCACGAAGTTGGTCAGCAATTAGATAAAACAACGAGAAGAATTAGTCAGGTTAAAGACAAGCATAGCAATACAGCGAGGAATACAACGCATTATGTCACTACTTCAGAAGAAAAAAGCAATGAGGTTATCACAGGCTTTTTTAAAGCGATGTATGGGTATTCGAGTGGTAAGGATTACTTGGTAAAACGGCAGTCAGCTGTTAAACTAATTGACCACGACCAGCTCAGTGACACTACTTTAAATAAATTATATAGTAGTGGAATTGATAGCTCTGGTCAGAATATGATCACCACCCTAGGCCAAAAGAGCCAAGTCACCGCAGTTAATATTTATCGAACTAATGGTTTAGATGCTGGTTACCAAGTGCTAGTAACCTACCAAGTCACAAACAATAGTACCTCGACCCCTAAGACGGGGCATGTTTGGTACGAAGTAAAAGTCGATCAATATAACAACAAGATCAGTGAACTCAAAAAAGTTGGAACAACTAACGAACTATAGAACTTTCCTTATACAAGATCACAGTGTTATCCTGTAAATAAGTTCATAATTAAACGGCAAAGTACCAAGACAGTATAGTATTAAAGTACTATACCGTCTTGGTACTTTAGCATACCGGGACAATGAATATGTTATATAATAAGCGTTTATGAATAGTATTAAAGTACTTTAGTTGTAAAAAGCTAAAGTACCATGAGATTGAAAAAAATCATACAGTGATGTGAAACTGGTGCAGATGATTTATGTTCTTTATTTTTAATATCAAAGTAACTGAAACGGTCTAATTTTATTTTATGGCTTTAGGCCGTTTCTTCTGTCATAGTCGTCGTTATATGCTGATTTGATTTCAGAATTGCTAAGGTAATGGTCAAGAAATAATTCTTTTGCTACCTGGCTAAAACTTTTGTCTTCAAGTATCGCGTGTCTCTTGATCATTTTTTGAATTGATTCGGGCAAGTAAATGGAATATTGCTTTTGCGACTTGTCGTTCTTGTAATAGTCTCTAATTTTTTCAAACTGTTGTAAACGTGGTTCTTGGATCTGTGTGGGTTCAGTTTCTTGATGGTTTTTTGATTGCTTTTCTTCATTAGTTGATTCTTTAGCAAATAATGAGTCGAAGTACTTGCCTTCTTCTTCTGAGTCTATTTGAACAGGTTTTCTGTTTTTGTTAGACATAGTTATACCTCCACTTTACTAATGTATTTTGCTAATCGTAAGTATTCTAGCCCAGCTTTATTATTGGCATTATATTCATTTGTGGATATATTTGAAACCCCTGCGTCAGCTACATCGATACTTCTAGGAATTTCTACAATTGTATTGAATTTGTCATTTTTGATGCTTTCAGCAGTTTCGTTACTATGATTGGTGTGGGAGGTCATTGTGATAATATAACCACCGACTTTCAATTCTGAATTAATTTCTCTTTGAACATTTTTAATTGTATTTTTTAGAAGCTGCATACCGAGAAGCGCCTGATATTCAGCTTGAACTGGAATCATCACGTAGTCACTTGCAGAGAGAGCATTAACAGTCAACAATCCGCGAGAAGGTGGACAATCTATTAGAATATAATCGTATTCACCCTTAATTTTATTAATTGCTTTCTGCAAGATGATTTCACGCATAGTAGCATTGACAAGATTTAGTTCGACATCAGATAGTAAAAGCGTGGCGGGTGCTATATCTAGGTTCTTCTTTATATTGATAATAATGTCTTCTAAATCGACCTGTTTCATCATTACATTAGAAATTGTTTTCATATCTTCTTGAATGATTTTGTGCATATTACTTTTAATGGTTGTCAAGCTAGATTGAGGGTCCATATCGACTAATAGAACCTTTTTATCGAATTTGCGAGCTAAGTTTTCGCCAACTTCGCTTACTGTGGTTGTTTTGCCAACGCCACCTTTTTGGTTAGCAAATGAAATCACAACTGTTTTTTTCATTAGTACTCCCTCCTAATTTAGTACTATAGTATTTTAGTACCTGGATTCAGTATAAAATGAATTCAAAAAAAAAGCAACAATACTTTAGTACTTAAATACCAAAGTATTTTAGAAGAGTTGACTTAACACTTAAACTTGCACATTTAAATTGACAATTTTTTTTTGAATGAATAATTAGTATTTAAATACTAAGGTATTATAGTACTTAGTTACTTTAATACCTAAAGAAAACGCCGTCCTAATAGAGTATATAAAAAATCATTTTTAAGTAGGATTTTACTTTGAGGCTGCTATGCTTTATAATAAACACATATTAATAAAAATAATACAAAAAAACACCCACCGAAGGGAATCGGTGAGCGCCACGAAACAACACTTAATATATTAATCATTATATCATGGCCGGTGTGATTTTTAAAGCCCTAGGGGACAAGCTGGGGTCTAAATCTAAGGGGACACGTGTGGTGAGCGACTTCGACGAAAATACACTGTACCTTTTTTTGAGGTACACCGTTGCCGATTATGCTTTTCTCTTAGTTTCACGGGAGTAGTGGCGTGGCATAACTTTATAAGAAACTTGGCAACTCAGTTTTTACTGGGTTGCCTTTTTTGTTAGCGATTTTTCGGAAATGCTGGGTCTTAGTTTACACTAATTTTGCTGATAGGCTAGAAAGGAAGTGATCACAACATGTATGATAAAAAGACAGTTCAAACTGCACAAAGACTGGTATTACACGATTCATTACGTACATATAAAGTAAAAAATAGTCGTTTTAATCTTGCTGGACAAGCCAAGGAGACGCCTACCAAAAAAGGAGCCATTGCACTTTTTAGCAGCAAGGAATCAATGCAAAAATCACATGGTGTTGTGGTCACCTCTTTTGAAGCACTTGGCGCTATTGCTGATCGTATGACTCACTGGACACCCAATACGTTCAACTGGCTTGGCTATACGCAAAATCGAGCGAACGTTCGTGGCCACCGGGAAGATAATCTCGCGCAAATTAATACCTTGGTCGTGGACATTGATTTTGC
This sequence comes from Drosophila baimaii, assembly GCA_018874675.1. Classification (NCBI taxonomy): domain Eukaryota; kingdom Metazoa; phylum Arthropoda; class Insecta; order Diptera; family Drosophilidae; genus Drosophila; species Drosophila baimaii. The sequence continues at coordinate 5,200 of JAEIIU010052678.1, read as the reverse complement.
TGATGCGCAAGAACGAGATGCCCGTGAGCAAGAAGTCTTGGGTGCGGTCACTGTTGCCGACTTATTCATTCCTACGATGATCTTGCGAACAGCCAAGGGTTATCACGTGTACTACGTTTTTGATCACCCTATGTTTCTACGAAAAAAGCGGGGACAGTTTCCCGTCTTAAAAGCGGCGCAAAAAATGTCGAGTTTTGTGCGTCAGTGGATTCAGGAACGGGTGGCCGGGGTTGATGTGGGCTGCAATAACTTTGGGATTTTTCGAATTCCCCGGCAAGACAATCTAGTCTTTTTTGATGCACATATGTTGGTTCAGGTGAGCGCTCTGATGAAGTGGTCACAATATTATGCTACCCAAGTTCCGGTTCCGAAGCCGGATAACCGTCAGGTGATTTCTCTAGCCCCAGATGAAGGTCGGCAGGTTGACCAAGCTTGGTTTAAAGCCTTATTGAAAGTGACGACAGTTAAATCCGGTCAAGGTTTAGCCCGCCACAATACGGTTTTGACGTTAGCTTTAGCAATGTATCAGTCAAAAATCTCCCAACAACGTGCGAGAGACGTGCTTGACGTCTTCAATTCGAATCTACATGATCCGTTGGCCGATCGCGAAGTTGTACAGTGCGTGAGAGACGCCTACTCAGGTAACTATCGGGGGGCAGCACTGAGTTATGTTCAAGGTCTATTGGAGCAATGGGTGCCTAATTTTTCAGGAAAAGTTGTGACTGGTATGGGGTGGCATAAATTTGCCAAGCCTCGTTCAGAACGACAATACAGTCATGCGCACGAGTGGCGACGTGACGTTTTAGCGTTGATCAATCAAATGGGCGGGGATTCAGCAGCTGTCGCCATTTCAACGCGTCAAATTCAAACTGAGTTGGGGATTTCTCCAGCGAGTTTGAATCGAGTAATGAAGCAATTACAAGCAGCCTACCAACTCAAAAAAGTCCAACGTGGTAACCAGCCAACTTTGTTGACGACAGTGACCATGTTATTTAAGTCGGCCATGGTGAGCCGTCAGGCTCAAAGCCAAGCTTGGAAGGGGTACTTAACAACGCTAGTACCTACCATTGCTACCAGTGGATACGACTTGCCCTTGTGGACGCTAGTAGCAGTTCAAAAAAGAGAGAACGAAGCACCACCGTGGGGCGCAGAAACGAGGAGCCAGACGGGCTAAAAGTGCTGCTATCAATTGCCATAGGTATATATCTAAGATAGCTGTGGGTACGTGAGGTGTTAGGGGATTCAACAGGTTTACTAGCTTGAAGTTAACTGGCTAGAGTCTACAAATTAGTGTTAAAACCGGGAAAAGAGAAAATTTTGGGGGTGGGTTTTTGCTTAATAGGCTTGGCAATTTTTGAGAAGTGCGTTAAAATGAGGTTATTCTATGGGAACGTGTGTTCTTGATAGAGATTGCTTTTTTGGTTTAATTATTTTTTGAGTTGTCAGTATTGTCTGACTGTGCTATTTTTAAGTTGTGTAACAGAGAAATAGTACGATGCCTGTTAATTTATTTATCAGGGCACAAAAAAAGAGGGACCAGCTCCCAAAGTCCGGTTAAGAATTGGTAGTTCTTAACCAGATGGCGAAACTGGTGCCGCGTAACGTGATTTAGGCACGTTAGCGACCTTGCCCTCCCGACACAGCCTAGCAGTCTTGCAAACGATAGGCCATGCCGAGACCAATTATATCATTTACCGCGCAGGGTTTCGATACTCTTGTTTGTCAATTAGTGAGATTTCGAAAAAGGCAGGTAGTCGTTTGTTTTAGTGTGGCTATTTGCCATCTGTAAGGTGATATAGGGGATCGGTGGGTTCAATTCAATAACAAGACAATACTGATGCTGTAAAGTCGGGGGGTCTCACGCTAGCGCGTGAGACCCCTCTTTTTGTGTCCTGATAAGTAAATCAACAGGTTCAGACAGATTTTTTATTGGGAGGTTAAGGGAATGGAAACTACAGGGAGACGGGATATTACAGCGACGGCTGAGGAAACGAGTTCACTTGAATTGAGTCATAATTTGACCACCGTGACGACGGAGATTAAAGCATATCAGTCGATTGGAGGACAAGCAATTTTCGAAATTGGTCGGCGGTTAAAGTGGGTTAAAGAGAATGATTTGGCTCATGGTGAATTCGGAAATTGGTTGGAATCCATTGATATTGATAAATATCAGGCGTCTAGATTCATTAAAATTGCTAGTGAATTAGGCGAATCAAATTTGCGCACGGACGCAAATTTGGGTTCGCGAGCACTTTACGAAATTGCGACGATGCCGTCTGATGAGCGCGATAAGCCGCAACATCTTGATTCGGGTGAAGTTAAGAAGCCCGATGAGATGACGGTTCGCGAGTTACGAGAAACGAAACGCAAACTGGCCGCAGCGTGTTCAGAGAACCAAAAAAAACAGGATCAGTTAAGTTTAGCGGATAAAAAAGCGCAGGCCTTGAAAATGCAAGTCGAACAGCTACAGCAACGTAAACCAGATGTACAGCAGGTTGAAGTGGAACCGGCCGATTATCAGGATCTCAAGCAGGACAATCAAGCCCTGAACACCACTATCCGGCAGAGTGAAGATGAAATTAAGCGCTATAAGCATTTGATTGCGGATAGTCAAGCTGAGTTAAAACGACTTGGGGATCTAGAGCTTAATAAGGAATTATCGACTAAACAGATTAAAGACTTGCAGGCAAAATCTGTGAATCTGGAAAATAAAATTCAGCGTCAAGAGGAACAATTGGAACGAGTGAAAGAATTGAGTTCGTTTACTAAACAGGCAAGTGAAGAAATGGACAAGCTTACAGTTATTTTAAGTCGATTGGACATTACGGTTGTACCTGATGGGGCCCCACTAATTCTAAATTTGACTGAAATTGCCGACAAAGCGGAGAGTTTTGCGGATAATCTTCATGATCAAATTGCCAACCCAGTTCCGTTAGATTGAGAGGGATTTTCGTGAAATATTATTGGATTGATTTATCTACTGGAGAAGAAAGTGGACGTGGATACGCGACTAAAGGATTGGTGATTCAAGCAATACGACAACGCCAAAGTCAAACTGGACACCCTTTTAGGTATGTGCTTCGGTCATAGTTAGCGTTTGGTTAATACGCTAGGTCAGGGAGGTTAAAAGATGTTTGTATTGGTAAAGGTAGTGAGCTTAGGTGGCTTGATAGATTTGTTTTGGTTGAGGGTGCCGACAGAATTCAGCAATGATTTGAATAGTCGCGATGTGATCTTGGGGTTTGTTCCCGGTGATATTAATTTAGTGGTTGCCGAGGTCCAAAAAATGACGACCACTGTACCAAAGAGAGCGAAAGTTGGTCGATTGGTAACTAAACTAAATCGGCTTGATGCGATTGATTTAGGTAGTTTAGTGGCCGAGCAAGTGGCCCAGTTGTTAGTGGAACGTAAGGCATGAAGATTCAAAATTATACCCCTTTAGGGAAGGCAGATTCAGCTAAAAAAGACCAACAAGAACCAGTTTGGGACAATCATTTTAACCACGCCAACGGCTGGTTAGCATCACTTGGTGGGACCATTATTACCGGATTGTTGGTTTTAATCTTGTTGGAAATTGTCGCACAAATATGTGGTTGGAGGGTGAATTAATGAAGTGGCAAACAAAAATAGTCGTTTCTTTAGGCATGATTGGAGTGGTAGCTGGTTTAATATTTTTAGGGTTTAAAATGCTTCCTTATCCAAGTGATTCAGCAACAAATATTAATCAGCAATTGCAACAAAATTCACGTAAAAAAGATGAAGTTTTGATATTTTACCGGCCTGGTTGTGGAGATTGTGCCCGGGTTAAGCGTACAGTCTTAACCACTAATTGGCGCATCAAATGGGTCACACAGTCAACTGAAATTGGTTTTGTTAATACGGATAAGCAACAAAACCAAGTGCTACTGAAACGGTTTTCTGTGACGTCGGTTCCAACGCTTGTACGAATTAATAAAGACCAGAAAGTTCTGCGCTATTCCGGAACCAATACCACCAAGATTAGAGCTGTGATGCAGGGAGGTACGTTAAATGAATAGCTTGAAAAAAAGCTGTCAATGGTTAAAAGAAAATGTGTGGTGGTGGCTAAAAGAGCATGGAAAGTATCGTCGAATGGGTTATGTGGTGGCTTGGTTTTTGTTGAGTGGCGGTCTCTTAATTGGTGCCTTAACGGCCCCACACGTGAGTAATGTGGACGACACACCACTCAATCAATATTTAGATTTTAGTGGTGATAGTCCAGCGTCTATGCGCTTAACATACAAGGCGTATAGTCCACAGAAGCAGCGGTTGGTTTTGCGGTTAAATGTCAAATCAAGCACCGCTGATCCCACCCAACAGGTCATTGATAATGATCTGAAATTTAAAGTTGCGACGGCCAATCCGACGCAAGCAATCGTCAAAGTTGTTCCGACTACCTTAAATCATTTTGTCGTTTTAATTGATCATTTGGCACCTAAGTTTAGTGCCATTCAAGTCAAAATTAAAAATGAGACGCCGCAGACGACGACAGGTGGAACAATCCAAAAAGGTGGGTCATTGGCCTTTATCATCAATGAAAAATCCAGCTTAATTGATTCGCATTTACCACAATTAACTCGGCGTCAATATGCCCAACAAGCGGTCGAAGCTGATCTTAAATTAGAGCAAAAACGTCAAGTTTCCCAGAACCAAATTATCAAAAAAGCCCGCGCGGCAATTGCGGCTGATGATGAAAAGATCACGGCGTTAAACAAAGATATTAAGTACCAAACGACGAGTCAAAAGTCGCAAACAAAAGAAGCAGTTGCGAGTTTGAAACAGGATCAAAGTGGTAATCAACAGACCATCAAAGCGGCTGAAAAGGCGATTATTAATTCCCAAGGGCGCGTTAGTTTATTACAAGAAAAGCAACAAGCCATTGCCAATGGCACGTATCAATTGCCGGCCCCAATGAAGACAATTCGGATCAAATAAAAGTACACGGGGCTTAATTAGGGTTTAATATTTACGCCCTAATTAGTTTTTTGTTAAGCCCCAAACGTCAAAATAGGGCCCTAATTAAGCCCCAAATGAGCAATCGCAGCTATCATCAAAAAACCAAGCACTGCGCGGGTTTTACTAGGGAGTGCTATCACTCCCCTTATCCTGTTCTAAGCCCTACTTGTGAAATGTCATTAAAAGAAATGAGGATATTTTAAATGAGTTCAAATGAGCAAAATTT
>JAEIIU010052657.1:0-29422 GCA_018874675.1 Drosophila baimaii | reverse complement strand
TATATTTATTATATTTATTATATTTATTATATTTATTATATTTATTATATTTATTATATTTATTATATTTGTTATATATATTATATTTATTATATTTAATATATTTATTATATATGCTTGTGATATTTATTATATGTAACATACATATATAAATTGTATGCACATAAATCAACACTAAATATAATTACATTTTCGGATAATTGTTCGCTATTATAATATATATAAAATATCTATATATTAACATTAAATGCTATATATTTCGTTATTTCCAAGTTAAAAATAGATAAAGTTTGATACTTTACGATTCTTTCGATATAATATTTTTGACAATATATCATATTTTCTTACAGTCTGTTTCGCTTTCGCCACAAAGGCATATCGCTTGATGAATGAAATACAGAAATCAGCTAAGTTTATAATATTATATTTTTCCTTATTCATCCAAAACCTTTATTCTTATTAAATAAATCCGAAATTACTCCCAATTTAGCTCAAATATTTTCCCAGTGCACAGCATACCGATCGCCCCTGCCAAAGCGATGGTCGCTTGGTCACTCGATCGACCGATCGGCCATGCAAAGTCTCTCGGAAATATATAGTAGTGGGGCTACACATAGCTCGTACTCGCACTCGTCCGAGCACATATAGACATCGGAAATCGGGGATTCGGAGAGGGGGGGAAGACTGGGGAGACTGGGCTCGAGCTCTCTGATACGTCGGGGCAGCGCTTCGCTATGTGCTCACTTTCGATGTGTGTTCATTTTTTCTTTCGTTTTCATTCGCTGTGCGATTTGAAAACGTTTAAACAAAAACAAAAACAAAATACAGAAGAAAAAAAAGGCGGGCGGGTCTTCCACACACACACACACACACTCTCGCACATACAGGTGTGTGTATGCACGACCAGGTACAACAAAAATAAATGTTTACGATCGCTCCATGTTTTCTTGTTGTTGGCGACGGCGACGTCGGCGGCGGCGGGCCAATTATGTGCAGCAGCTGCCGTTGAAGGGTTAAAGAGTGGAAGGGGAAGACGGAGCCCAGCGAGGTGTTAAAGCCTCTCCTAAACGCCGACGTTTTCGATTTGCTTTTCTCGCTTTTATTATTATTATTGTTGCTCCGCCGCTGTTTTCGTGGCTCGCATAAATTTATCAAATTGTTTATTTGGCTTTACTGCCGCTGTCGCTGTGTATTTGTTGTATTTGTTAGTGTCTCGTTTAGTTAAAAGGTATAAGCCATAAACTAAACGTTTATTTAGCCATTTAAAAGCGCCGCTTTTGTCCGTTTATTTGCTCGCTGCTAATTATCGTATATGAACAATTTAATTATGCATAATCGCCACGGCATCGTGCCGGACTAGCGATCTATATATGCTAATTTTCCACATACATATATTCGAGTGTGTTGCAGCTCCGATTCGGAGTTATGCTGGTATTTATGTACTACCTGCTATATCTCTATTCCAATTCCCATACAATGTTAGTCGGGAAAAATTCTTCACTTCACGAGAACATGATTTGTGTGTTGACAACAAGGTGAAGCAAGGAACATGGCGATCATCGAACGATCGATCGCTGGAATTCAATGGGATTTCTAGGGGAGTTTAGCGGGTAAGACTAAGGCTATTAATTACAATGTTGTGAGGGGATTATTACCACTTGAGACAGGTGAAAAATTGCTAAGGTTCTACTACATTTTTAACACATTTGAAAGGGGATTTGAAATTGAAGTAATGTAATAATATTGCTTATTTATAGAAATATATTCAAAGTACACTTTATGAAGGGAGTTACTTTATATAAATAAAGATTATTAAATATGCATTGACTTAAGCAATGAAAACATAGCTTAGGGAAAGAATTTTTATGCTATTCCATTGAATAATGGATAATACACGGAGTATAGAGGTTGGGGTTTATTTCTTTAAACATATTTAAGCAATTACAATTATACAAAAATTAATTAACGGAATATTTACATATTTAATGTACCTGAAAAAATGGTTGTAAATAATATTTAAAGTCTTATTGATAACATAGAAAACCAATAATTAAATGCAAAAATATATTCGTTAAATAATCAGAATTGGGCTTAAATAAACTGATATGAAAAAGAGTTATGTAGCCTATTAAAAAATTCTTAAATTTCATCTTAGAAACTATTGTACCAATTGTCCATAATAATTATTTTAAATAAATGATGCTAAATCATGGGCGAGCCTTATAATACAAGCGTTTAATTTTTAGTTTTATTTTCTTAGAAATGTTAATTTTATATATTTAAATTTGAGCTGTTTTCTAACACCCTAAAAAGTTGTACCTCTTCAAAGCATCACAAGAAACCAACCTGTCATCTTCACAAGCTCCTCCCTTGATCTGTATCCTGTACAGCCAACCAAAAAACTCACTCAAATCCTAACTCCTCAATGCTGCAAAACAGCATTCCTTACTCTCCACCTTCCATCATCTGCCGCATTCCACCTTCAATCAAAACCCACCGAAATTCCTTAACCTGACCCACATTTCCCCGCCACCGTCGCCGCAGCCTCCACGCTAATTAATAAAAGATAATCTTCAATTGAACTCATTTGCGGCACTGACCATCACAATAATCCTTTGCTCCGCAGAGGCCAAAAAACCCCAACCGACTTCACATTATCAAACCATCAATCAAGCGAAGACAACGAGGCGCTTCCTTCCCCCGGAAAATCGGAAAATCGGACAGAGGAAAGCCCGCGAGGGGGCGGCGAGAGGAGCAAAAGAAAAAGCCATTAAGGAAAAATAGAAAAATAGTTGTGAACTCATTGACTCAAATAAATAACCAACGAGCGTGGCACGCGGCGGCCGTGCTGGTGGTGGCGGTGGTGGCGGCGGCGGAGTAGGAGATCTCCTCCAGATGATGGCGGATCATCAGCTGGAATAACAAGAGGAGAACAGCTACAATAACAACTCGTGGCGGAACCTGGAGATTTGCAAATATCTGAGCCATAAACCTGCCAAGTGTTGGCCGATCATCAGCATGAGATGATGATGCTGGATGTTGGGATGTTGGGATCTTGGGATGTTTGGGATGCTGAGATGCTGGACGGGAAAGGAAAGACCCGAGAGTTGCGGACAGATGGGCACACAGAGCAAAATACTATAACGAGATGAGTATCTTATCTCAAATTATATTAATATCTTGAATAATTAATTTTGTATGATGTTATAGAGCTGCTCCCTTAGAGAGGGTTAAGATCAGCTCCTTACTTAAATTCGATGGCATTTAAAAGACCCAAGGATTAAACTTAAGATACTGATGAAGAAGGTTGGCTAGCCTCCGAAACCTTAAATAGATTAATCCTTTTCCTTGTCCCTATTAGAAAATCCTTTATTTCAGGATCAAGAAAAATATATAGACTATCTCTTATCATTGCAATATTTTCCTTAAGTTTTTTCTTTGCGTGCAGACGACCTGATGTGCATGGGGTGCGCTGTACCTGTGCCTCTAACGGTACAATTTCTACAAGGGAATGTGCTTTCATTTTGAAGTGTTGTATGTCCATGGACTTGGACTTGGTCGCGGTCGCGGTCTCAGTCTTGGACTTGGACTTGCGCCAAAAAATCAAAGCAGCCAAGCTACTGTTAGACAGCAATTGCTGCTGCTGCTGCTGCTGCTGTTGCTGCAGCATCAGCAACTTGCAACTTGCAACTAGCAACGGCAGCTGGCAGTTAGGCAGTTAGTCACTTCACAAAGTCATTTTTGATTTGATCGATTTCGTGCAACAGCAACATCGGGGCACCAGGCACCGCAGCAAACATCAAGAGCCTGCAGTGGCTGCTGCTGCTGCTGCAGTTGCTGCAGCTGTGTGAAGTGGCCAAGAAGAAGGCACATGACATGGTCTTGAACATGGACATGGACATTGAAAATGCCCGATCCCAGTCTCGTGCCAAGTAGGACACACAAGCTCCAAGACCGGAGACCCTTCTCTGACCGTATGTTAATCTGTGATCAGTGAAAGAACCCGTTGAACTTTCCCATTTTTCCCCCCTCATACGGTAGGAGATGGCACACTGAGAGATAGTTGGGCTTTCTTTTTAATTTGGGGAGGGACAGGATATTTTGGAGGAGCAATTTGGGAAAATAAAAATAAATGTTTGTAGGGTAGAGCTTTTTGGATAAAGAATCCCTTATATACAGAAGAGCCACTATAATTATTTGTTCTATAATAGTTCTCAAAGTTTTCTTTGGCAATGAATCATGATCTCCTTAGGAGTAAGGATAAGTGGTTTTATTTTAATGGTTTCCCTTTTAAAATAATCATGACAAATAAATATAGCAAGGATCAGTGAGAATCAGGATTAAAATGCATTTAATATTCTTTTCAGTTAACAAATAATATATTTATTGTACAATATTTATCCTAAATGAATCTATATAGATGAAATTTTAATGTAAGATATTATATAATCCTTCCTAAAAATGTGATCATACAACTAATATAAATCCTGAACCCAAAACTGATCCCTTTTTGATCGCAGTGCACCCCTCTCTCTCTTTCCCCTCCCTCCTAGCCTAGTCTAATTACTGGAATACCCATCCGCCTATTGACCGTTCGGGCTTCCAGTGGCGACTGCTTCACGCTTACTTTTCAGATCCCGTATCGCGGCGAGTGTGGATCGCGAGTGGAACCAGTTGGAGCTCGGGCTTGGAGCTCGTGCCCCAACGTTCGTGCCGAGACTTCAGCTGCGCAGCTGGGGCTTCGGCTCTCGTTTGGGGCGGAAGATCTCCACCCAGTTTTCGGATGCAGCCGCGCGATCGCGCGAGCTGTCTTGGAATTTTCATTGAGTAAAACGCGCGAGGCAGGATGCATCCAGCGTCGTCGTCGTCGTCGTCGTGGATCGTGGATCGGCGCTCGGTCAGCCAGCCCCTCTTTTACCGTTCGAAACCCGTCTGGGCGTTCGTGGGGCTGTCGGTGCGACTGTGTGTGCGAGTGTGTGTGTGTGTATCGCTCTACATTAAGAAAGAAGTGTATTAGCTTCGATTTATTGCATCGCTAGGCTGGGGCTCAGCCGCAGTCGCTGCCTCGGTCGCTGCCTAAGCCAGCTGCGCTGCCCAGGTGTGGATCTCGAGTTTCGTGTGGAGTCATCATCACCGGAGATCGGCGATCGTTTGTGTATTCATTCAGAGCACCCATACACTCGCCGAAGACGTCGCTTCGTCGTCTATTTTGCGTTTAGTTTTTTCTTCTTCGAGTTGTGGTTGTTGTTGCTTGTTTCTTCGTTATTAGGAAATCGAAAACTGAAGCTGCGGCTCTGCGACTGGGGCCTATCATCAGTCCGCGAGACGGTCTCAAAGCTTATGGTCGTGTGTTGGCGCTTTGTCGGAAAAACTGCAGCACGTAGCGAGCGCGATTCTATACAATCCACACATCCATAACGTAACGTCAAACGTCAGGGGCAACGTAACGCGATGTGATGATAACGGTAAAGCGTTTCCGTTACCGTTGGAAGTGAAGTGCAGGATCTATCTTGAATCTTGATAAATTAATCGATAAAACGACCAACAAAAATGTGCAAATTCAAGAATTAATCGAGAGAATCCATCCTAATCCTAACTCTGATCCCTCAAAAAAAAACAACACCCTTCCTATATAGACCATAAATTCTTACAAACGCGAATCACAAATTACTAAGGAATTTCTACAGTAAATAATAATCTTAATGGACTACGCCCCGAAGATAATGTGATACTAAAAAACAACTTGCTTGAATGCATATCTATGGCCTATATCTACCCGAGATCGGTGCTAAATCAATGATAACTACCTGCTTAGATGCAATTAATGCAAATTGTGACAGCGCGTAAATGCAAGGCACGGAAACTACGAGACTACGACTACGACTCCCCGACTCCGAGATGTGTACAGGTCGATGATTATGGTCAGACATTAAACAGACAGTCCCGATAATGAAATTATAAAATTGAAAAGATTATAGTCCGCGACTAGAGAGGAAGCTGAAACGACGACAGATCGACCGGATCGATGTCAACTCTGGTGGAGAACACATCGCCAATTAAACTCAATTAACTAGAGAAATAAATAAAGAAAAAAACGTAATTTCCCCTCACAACTTGTATCATAAATCAGACCACGCGCAGGCCCAGTGTAAAAAGTGTAAAAAGTTCGATTTAAAATAATCAATATACATCTCAAAGTGGCAACTTCCCTAAAAATACACACAACTAAAGCTCCTAAACTACCAATACAATAAAAGATACCTACATAAATTATTAAATTTAAATTAACCACGGAAACCGCAATACATTTTGGATACTTTCATAAATTCTACAACGCCTGGAAAAGTCTTAAAACCCTTTAAAAAAAAACCTTAAATCAAAACAGTTAAATCTATAAACTTAAATTAAAACTGGTTTATATATGGATAAGCCTCTCTCTAAAAACTCGTTAAGTACCTACCCTAAACAATTATAAATGCATTTCTGAAACCACAACTGCGAATTAAATTCCCACGCGCCGTCGGCTTTCCTGGCTATATATGCTATATATCTTCGCTCGATCGCACAGGATGACTTACGCTCCACAACAACAAATAACACCTGAAGCAACCACAACAACTATAACGATAACCGCCAGAAGATCAAATCCATAATATTGTACAGCCAATGCCGAGACGAGTTATCAACATCCGTAGAAAAAAAAAATAGGAAAAAATAGCCAAACGGTGCTCAAATGGTGATTTCTTCCTGCCAGCGGCCAACGGATATCCGTGCGGATTTTATACCAATAACAACTACAGCAACAACTATAGGAACAACTATAGAAACAACAACAATAGTGGCAGCAGCAGCAACAACAACAACAACGAGTTGTGCAATTAGAGCAAAGCTGCTCAATAAACTAGAAGAGGCTGGCAAATTGATGCTACCAAAGTGATCGGAAAAATCAAGCATGTAAGTATTGGAAAGATACTTTAAATTAATTATTTAGAGATATAAAATAAATGGGGGAAATATACTGAAGCAGTAGCAAAAATAAAGAAAGGGAAAGACATTAAATTAATGGTTAAAATAAATAATGTTCAATCTTTATGAGGGGTTAATACAGGAGATTGGCCAGAGGCAGTCATTTTTAATATTACTAAAATGTAATTCATTTATCTAATTTAATAAATAATAGTTAGATATATTAACAATATATTTTAAATTTATTGTATAATGGGATAAATTCAAGGCTTACAAGATATAAAAGAGTTTAGAGTAGGCCTATATTCTTAATACATTTTAAAAATAAAAGTAAGCAAAAGACACTTAATTAGTTTCAATCATTAATTACTACTTTTTAATACTATAATGTTTTTACACATTAATAAACATTTACTTTTCTAATGATTAATATAGAAGAAGTATAAGATAGGGGCTCAAATTACAACAAAAAGCAACAAAAAATAAATAAGTAATAAAAATCCATACAGAAAATAAATAAAATATAAAGAAAAGGAAAGACATTTATTTTAGACTTTATTTAACAATTTACAGTAGCATAATAATAAGAGCAATTTACAATATTTTTATAACATATTGAATGAAAATTGCCACCTTAAAATAATAGCTTCCCAGACGATTGCCAAAAAACAAATCCAACCCAAAGAGACCGCATACGAAAAGATCTATTATTACAAAATTTTAAGTACAATAAGCCCGCAATCAACACACATAATAAATGAGTTAGCCAAACTCTAATGAAGACCAAGTACAACTTAATTTAATTGATTACAATAAGCACCATCACAGGATCAACAAATATTGGACTTAATGTCAACTGGGGAGCATTTATCTAGCCACCAGCCAGCATAAATTGATAGATGAATTTTAGTTTTTACTCATTTTTTCCTAGACTCTTGCGGCGTAGCTTTGAGCCGCAGCGGCACAGAGACACGTATCCGAAAGATTCAAGGCTTCCACCGCTCGAAACTGTATTTTTCTTGTATTGTAATTGATGAATGAATGAAATTGAAGTTCGAGTAATGACGCAGCTATTTCGATTTAGCCAGCGACGAGCGAAATAGAGTTGTCCACACACAGGCACATACACAGGGGTACAGACTTTTTAATTTGGCAATCAAGAGAAAAAATAAATTATATAATATAATATTATTTTTTGCGGGCCTGGCTACGCCTATGCTGCTCACGCACAAAAATATGGAATGTATCTCTCGGGGCCCTAGAAAGTGATTAATAGCTTTGACATGTTACTTTTACGCTAATTGAGCGATCAAAATCGAATCGGAATCGGAACGGGTGAAGGGTGAAAGGGTAGCAGCAGCGGCGATAATGATAATCCCCGAAAAAAAAATATATATAAAATAAAACAAGAGCGTTTTTGTGCGTTAAATGCATGGCAGTCGCTCGAATGTCCGAATGTATCCGCCAGATGCAGATACATCGAGTCCATAGGCATTAACGCGATTAGTAGCGCCTTTCGATTTTCTTTTTTTTTTTTCTTGGCTGTTTCTTTGTATTTTTCGAGTGAATGTTTTGGGCGCGTCTCTTGCCAAGGGGTGGGGGCAAATTAAGCAGGTTAATTTAATTTTAAATAGAAGTTGATGGTTGTTTTTTCGGATGGGAAGCACGGGAGCGCGGTGCGGTGGCAGATGGGCGTAAAAAAAGCGCCCGAAACAGCACAGAAACCGAGCAGAGATCATTAATTAAACGTTTTTTTTTTTCGAGGTTAGTGAGTGGCCAAAAAGCCAGACAGGTTGCCAGTCCCAGTTCCTCCAGAGAGGCCCCCCTCCCCTATGAAGTCTAGGGGGAGATCATTAAGCGAAGAAGTGACGAATCGAATGTACTTCGGACAGTTCAATGAAGTTCTCAAAGAGGCGAGGTCCAATTTAGATGGTGTGATGAGATCCATTCATTTATTTCCTATTAGCTAATACTGCTGTTGAAAAATAAATCATTTAACAAAGAACATCTTGCTTAATTTACCCTGAAAAAAATAATTAAAATGCTTTCAGGCAAGCAATTTGCCTTTACTATCTAAATTAAGTTAACTTTCACTTGTTTTATAATTACTAATATTCGAGAAGCTATTAATTTCGAAAGATTTAGTGAACATTGAGTCTTACAAAATATTTAATTGCTAATAAATATTTAATTTACCTCTCAAAAACCTGTGAGATTATTTAGGAATTATAATTTGAAGAGTAAACTTAAAGAAAATTTCATTTGAAATATTTTAATATATTAGTTTCATGTGTCTTTTAAATACTTTATAGGATTCCATTTAAAGTATATTTAACTGACCTTTAAAATATTTTATAGGAACTTCTGTTCAAGTCTACAAATATTTTGATCCTTTGTTTTCTATACACATCCATATTTTTCAACGTCTTATAAATATTTGTAGTGTTATTTGACATCAATTATAAATTTCAATTCATGATTTACAATTTTATTTCTCACTTAGCAAAGTTATACATGTAGTACAGTCTCGCTTTCTGTGGAAGAAATATTTATAAGTATTTATTTTGTATTTAAAAAACCAATAAATATCCCTAGAACACAATTCCTTCACAAAGAAGTCACAGAAAATCTCCCAAAATTAATGCAATTAGTTCAGATAAAACTCTTTATTATGGGTTAATCATATTCTCTCTTTTCCAATTGTCTCGTTACCCTCGTTAACACCATTACAGTGAGCATTCACTAGGCCCTCTGCCAGTAGGAAGTGCAAATTTGTTCCCATCCTATTATAATCGAGAAAACGCCAAATAAATTACCATAAGCCTCCGGTCACAGACTCATTGTTAAAGACCGTGAAAAACTTTCAAATAAATTCAAATTATGAGTTTGGCGAGAAGAAATTATGACATTTGATCATTGGTTCAGTTCGGCAAAGAAAAGAGCGGCAAAAGAAATTTGTTTACGGCCTTATAAGTGCCAATTAAGAGGCCAGTGAGCAGAAAATGTTGAAGCCCGAAAGGAAGTAAATGTAACGAAATCGAGTGAAATGAAATGTTTCCACAGATAATCTGCGAACTGATGACCATGACGCTATATATAGAGAAGTCGGGTCGGGAACTGGAACTCGCACCGAGTACTACGCTACAAATACAAAAAAAATAAAGCCCGATCTAGCCGACAATTGCAGTGGCAAGAGGAGCGTAATCCAAGGCAGTTAATTGCGCCTTAAACCGGAAGCGATGGCTTTGATTGCGTTACACATTTCGCCGTTGCCGCGGCTGCCCCTCGGAATGTGCGCTGATTTAGTTGGCCAACACACAGGTCCCCTCCCCCTCCTATTTCTCTGTGTGTATTTTTCAATTTCAAACTCTGACGACGACGACGATGACGATGACTTCGATAACCGCAGTGCGGCGCAGCAGCAATCTGAAAAACAAATCACTTTGGGCTATACACAAAGTCTTTGGCTTCGAATACACTTAATCCACATTCAAATCGGCTGGAAAAATCAGCGGGGCAGGGGGCGGGAGGTGCCCCCCGCCATATGAAAGTTCGTCGAACAATTACCGCTGCCCGAAATACGCAAATCGATTTAAAAAATAAAAATGAAAAGCGCCAGAAAAGCGCTGGAAAAGCGACAGTGTTAAGGCACAGAGAAAAATTAAATGTTTAATATTTTCCAAAGTCATTACAAAATTTATGGGTTGTTGTCAGCATGAATTCGGTGATTAACTAAGTAACTAAGACATTTAAAATACATTTTCACAATTGTTGCTTAATTTAGAGTGGCTTTTTATGATTAAAAATCATTTAAAATATTTTGGAAGTGCCAAAAAATAAGGTGCGAGAACAGATTTAAATTATATTATATTATTTTGGAAGGATATCAAATTATTACAACCCATTGTATGCTTTTTGTGGTTTTTTCCGGGGTTCTAGGTCATATATTATTTGGTAAAAGACTCAAGATTCGATTTCAGAAACAAGGATTTACTTGTCTAAAGTCTAATCTAAAATAAATCAATCTATTTAATAAGAAAATGTACCAGAAATAAACTTTAACTTTAACTTGTACATTATTTGGATGCAAGATTATTATTGTTATTATTATTATTATTAGGACTTTTCCCATTGCTTTTCAATTAATATCATAGTACAACTTTTTCCCAATGATTTCTTACTAATTTAAAACCCAGAAAACCCTACAATTAATTATAATTACCTATCATCTAGAAAAAAAAACCCCATCTTTCTTCCTCTGCATGGCCAGATTTATAGAGAGCAAAATCCAAAGATTCAAAGATGCAAAGATCCAAATCCCAAGACCCCGTAGACAACTCAATAACAGACTTTTATATAGGCGCCTCGCCCCGGCTCGCCCTCTGCCTTTATGTAAGCCGCAATTTGCAATGCAACAATTTGCAAATGCGGCCCAGGAGATGAGTTGTATTTTAATTGGAGCGACAGTCGGCCGCGGCTTAAATGGATCGCAAAATGCTAAATAGCCCCAGATATGCTATTAGTACTTTGCAACCATATATATATATATATATGTCTATATAATATATGTATAGAGGCGGGAGATAGTGAACTATCGAGTTTGGTCCGTTCACAATGCAGCTGGTCGAGGAAATGGTTGCCAGGTAAATTGGCTAATAAAAGCGGTAGGAATTTTGAGTGATTTATGCTTAATATTTAAGCCAAGTCTTAGCCGGTAAGGAGTGGCAAGAAATATTACCAATATTCACTAAGTAGTCAGGTTAATTATAATATTTTAGTATCAATAAAAAAACATTAAAGTAGCTGACAAAACACTTATAGTTATTTAATGTTGGGTTTATGATGCCTAACAAGTTAAATCTATTATTATTTAATATAAAAATGTATGTACATAAAACTACAACTAACTTTAAAATTGGTTTGCATTCTCCTTAAAATGTATATGCCTTTAAAATTCCATTTTAATTCACAAGAATGGCATATTTTAATCATTTGTTAAGCCTTAAAAAATACCGAGAAGCTCGTGGAAAAATCCTAAATAAAATATCTACATTAAGCCGCTTAGAACTGCAAAAGTCAGCTTGAAAAAACACCTCAAAATGATGTGTAATTCCACAGACTAGATTCCTTGATCAACCAATTACTTGCCGCATTACGCGTACCCCTCCCTTTCTGGGGGCCAGCGGGCCAGCGATGAGATCAGATCATCAATTTAAATCACATTCTAAATGCCTTCGGCCACACCTTTCGCTATTGGGCTCCGAACCGCCAATCATCGATTGCCATCAAGCTTCTGCTTCTGCAACTTCTCTCTTTCTCTGGGTTATAAAATAATAATAGTACGAGCCAAGCGTTTTGTCTCGAGATCCAAAACCCTAAGCTTGGCCGCAGAAAAATCTACTTAAACAACTTAATGATCACCTCACACCCAGACGCATATATTTTGAAAGCAAAAGTAAAGTGTTTTGAAAGTAAACTACACTAATTTAAAGCTGTAAATTAACCCAACTGAACAACAACAGAAAAGCACGGGGCGAGGAGCGCCTCCGAAGCTAACCTTGAATGCAATGAGAGCTTTAATTAATTGTGTGTGTCAGTGTGTGTCTTAACAATAATAATAATAAAAAAAAAAAACAGGGGGGTAAGGTATAAGAAGTGGGGGGAATTCGAGTTATAAAGAAACTGTTCTGGTAGCCAGAGGAATTCTTTCTGTGGAAATTATGAATACATCAATAGCTGTGAGTCCCAAAATGAGGCCAATTTTCATGCCTGTCGGCTCAGTGACAAAAAAAAAAACTCAAGCCCCGAACTGCATTATTTCCCCAAAAGAAGCGTAACTTGTACTTGAAAATGAGTTGACCAAAAAAATAAAAATAAAAATACAAGATCAAAAAAAAAGAAGTGCTCCACAAAAACAACACCGAAAATAATAACAAATTTTTCGGAGACGCGGCTGATGAGTAAACACAACCGTTGATTACAATAGGAAATAATCCCACAAATTGCTTTAATATTCACTGCAAATCAAATGAACCACCACCCTCCAAAAAGTGACAACAACAACTAGACAAGAAAAGCAACAAGAAAATAAACCAAAAATCCCAGACAAAAGTCACCAAAACCTCAGCAGTGTCTCTGTCTTCTTTTTCCCGGCTCTTTTTTCTTGCTTTTTCAGCTTCATTTTCAAAAGCATTTAACCTTGGACCATAAAACGCGGCAGACAAAACAACAGCAACAACTACACTACACTACACTACACATAATATGTAATCACATCGCATTGAATCTTAAATCTCCCCATCCTCCACCTCCTCTGCCTCCTCCTCCCATCGCATGTGTGTGAAAATTCGCATTTTTCGAGACGTAGCAGCAGCAGCGGCAAAAAAAAGATATAATGGTAGAAAAAATGTATCTCGGCCTTTGATAATTGTATCGCATTTAGCTTTTGGCATATTGTTTAGCAGACGATGATATATGGGAACCATTCGGCACGGAGAGCAGGTGTAGTACGTACATATGTATATGGCCAGTTCCTAACCTCCCTCCTAACTTCTGGGGCCTTTGATGATGTGGCGGTGCTCTAGATATTGGCCAAAAAGAGTTGCTGGTATATAGGAGATGTGTGGTTCCATTGTCAGATCCTAAGTGGGCTAGTTTGTGGGCAATTTCGGAAGAATTCGCGTGGTTTGGGTTTTTTTTTTCTTCTTTAGAGGAACGTGGCGGTGCGGTCTGAATTGTGGGTTGACACGAAAGTGCCTCGTTTGCGGTTTTCGGACTTGTGCCGGTGGTTTAGTCTTAGTTTTTGGCAGATGATGAGTTGCTGGAATTAAAGCCTGATTTACTAGGCCGCCCTTGAGCAAATTTTAAACGATTTGGTGGTGGTTTTTGGGTGAAGATATGTGGTTTCCGGTAGCGATTTGTACTGATAAATCTATGAGGAATGATGAAGAGCAGAGGAGAGAAATAGTTACTGCTGTAAAATTGAACAAAAATATATTTCATAATTAAAGTAGTAATTCAAACAATTATTTAGTGTCGTGTCGATACTTAATATTTTATAAAGAAAGACAAAATATTAAATGGATGATTTAATTATAAATAAAATAATATTTCTTTTCTTATATGTATTTTGCACCATCATGTAAGAGTTTCTCACATAAATTCACATAGGAAACTATAGCAAATCCTCAAGTTATCAGTACCTACTTATTAACACCTCTTTCTTGAAGCCTTCTTTTTGTGTCCTCAAGGAAATGACTTGATTGAATTAAATTACATGCAAATCGTGGATGCTTTCTGAACGGGTGGAATCCTCCAAATCACTTAATTTTCTATCAGAAACCTTTCCAGCCATTATAGCTTAATGCCGCCTGATTTATGCAATTTGCATCTTGCACACCTCAGCCTCAACGCTCACCAATTAAACACCAATCTCCGTTTGGAGTTTTTACGTTTTTGTTTTCTTTTTTTTCTTGTCGACCGGAAGGAAATCCCATTTTGCACACGAGCAGAAATCTTGAAGCTTAGCCTCTTCGGGCAATTGACCAACACTGGAGCCGTCAATTGTGATTGCCAGCCAGCTAATAGCGGCGCACTTGAAGCTTCCAGTCACGCCAATTATTCCGCAATGTGCGATGCACAGGGAGAAAAATGGTATATTATATTGTGCAAAGTAAAAAATAATAATAAAGAAAACAAGCGCTCTTTTGCTTGTCCTGGGAATGCAGTGTGACCTTGCTCTTGATAACGAGGTCATAAATAGGACATATTTGTGATGTATTCAAATTATCTTATTTTTTCAGATCTTTTTATGTCTGCTTTTGTTATATAATTAATTTTTTCTTACTGTGTAAAATCAGACTGGGGTTGGGTGATGAGATGGATGGATGAATGGTTCGTTGGGTGGCATGGTTTAGCTTGGGAGGCTTTCGAGCTTGGAGGGTGCAGCTGGAGAGCTGGCAGCGTGGACACAAACAACTTGTCAGCAAGTGTGTGCAAGCTGAACTGAAAATCGAGGAGGAGTCAAGGCACTTGGCCGCATCCGCGCGATGAAGCCCGGGGTCCAGTCTCAGTCTCAGTCGCAGTCCCAGTCCCGGTCTCAGCCTCTCAGCCTCGGTCTTACCAAACGCTGGCTGGCATCGGCAATTGGAGCACTTTCACTTTAGGCCGGCAAATAGCCAAAGCCAAAGCCAGATCGGTATTTGCTCTTTGATTGGTACTGTTGTTAGAGGGGCTGCTGCTGCTGCTGGTGGTGCTGTGGCTACTGATGATACACTTCCTTGGAGAGAGTGGAGTGGATGCTCGTATGCATATTAAGATGGTATGATAATGATTACGGTTGCGGATGAAGATTGTCTTTTAACAGTGGTGGCAGATATATAGAGATAACAAGGGGAGCTATGAGGGATCATATAATTTATAAAAGAAGAAACCCTAAAAGGTTTTGATAAAGGATAAATTGGAGTTTCGATTTCTTATAGAATTTATATGCTTTTTGGCATTGGAATTTAAATTTCCTAAATAATTCATATTCTGTTTAAATAAAACAAAATTTCAATTTGGTATTTTCAAACACAATACAGTTTTATTGCCAAAGATCTTTATATTATGGGGATATTTATGATTAAGATAAGAAAAGGGCTTTGGTTAAAGTTAAATTGGAATTACTGCTTCTTAAAGAATTCATTTGCTTCTTTAAGAAATCAAAATTCCAATTCGAAATTTGTTAAAAACAATACACATTGTAATACATATTATTGCCCTAGATCCTCCAGGTTTTCTTCATTCTATTAGAGCTTAGGCTAAATCATGATCTGAAAGGGTAAATAATAACAAAGACACACAAATAATTATTATAAATTGTACACTAAAGGCCTGCAGCTGCAGAAGCCTAAGCCACCTTTACTATTTTCCATTTCCCATCAAGGGTATGCCAGGTTCGTTCATTTTTCAGAGAGGATTCTGCCACTTATTATTCTCTTGGCCTGGCTACTGTTTTTTGTTATTGTTGGTGCTGCCACTAGCCACTAGCCCATGTTGTTGTGGCTGCATTGGTGTTGCCTGTTTGGAGCCTGTGTTTGTTGGCTGGTGTTTGTAGTGGGTTGTTTGTTGTCTTGTGTCGGGGCGCACGTGTTTGAACGGTAGCATGTGTCAGGCAATGATAGGTTGCAGGTTCGCCACGGATCCGCTCCGCTCGGCCAGGGTTCCAGCAGTCGGATCGGCGGCAATATAATTAGGCCTGCAGCGGATCGCTCCGACATGTGGACACTTTGGATGTGCGCAATATTTCATGCTTATGACCAAAAACAAAAACTAAAATAGCGAGATCGTAGCTCGTTGCCTGCCATGTTACAGTTAGGTCTCCTTCTCCTTCTCCTTCTGCTTTTTTGTGTGTGTCTTGGCCTCGACTCCATTGTTCCAACGCCCGCCGGAGGATCGGCGGCTCGTAGGCTCCTTTGGAATCCAGCTCATATATATATATATATAGGTTTAAATTGCAATATCCACATGGAGTTATAAAAAAAACAAAAAAAAAAGTGTCTTGAGTGCAAAAAACACACAAAAATGGCCAAGACAACTTTCTTCTTCCTCTCTCAGGTGCAAACTGGTTTACTTATGATGTGAATGTTGATATGGTTTCTTTTCAATTTTTTCTTTACTTATTTTTACTTCTTTCGCTGGTGGCCACCGCTTCTATTTCGTTTTATTAGAGTTTATATATGACAAAATAAGAAAGAGGCGCAGAGGAGTTCGCTTTCAACTAGAACGAGCTTGACTGGCTCTGGGATCTGGTCTGGATCTGGACAGTCTGCTCCTCCGATCGGGTATAAATAATTGTATCATTTCGAGTGTGTGGTAATAAATCGAAATCAAATGGCATCACACACACACACACACACTCACACTCTCGGCCAACTTGGCGGGCCGAATGAAGAAATAAAAATCTAATTAATTGCATCAAAAATGCTGAGCTGTTGAAAACGTTTAGGCAATCAAATGGAGTAGTTTATTTTCTCATTTTTCCCTCCTCTGCCTCTTATTTAATTTTATTTAGCCTGATTTGTGAACTCGGCTGAGACTGTGGCCTGGATGGGAGTCGTGAAATGTGGCTCTGCTCTTTCAATTAAATATTTGAATACTCGTCGCAGCCTGGCGCTGCTGGATGAGTGTTTGTATTTGGTCTTTATTTTATTTATTTTCTGGGCTCCGCTTAGCCTGGTCATATACGTATGGCGGGCACTTTCAAACTAACAATTTCGCCATTCACTCTTTTTCGGTATTTCGGACGAGGGACACTGGACGGTGGATTGTCCAGTGGTTGCTTGGATGCCGGGATCATTGGATCATGCTTTGGGTGGGTGGATGTCTCGCTGCTTTTGCCTGATATACGGATGCACATCTGGCCAAGAAAAGGAGTTTACATTTACAGTTTTTACTTTCAATTAGTTGAGGAGGAGGCATCGTTAGAGAGCTCAATACTTAAGCAAGGGAAAATTAGGGGAAAACAACGATTAATCAAAAATTTAAAAGGGGTTTTAGGTAGCTTAAAAATTAAATATAAATATATGAGCAAAGAGGTTGACTTAAACATAATTTATTTCTTCAATGCATACTTTAAAAGTAATATTTATGGTAAAGAAATAATATCTCTTTCTAATTGTTTATACTTAAGAAACAAAGTAAATTAACTTGAAGAGTTTTCTAGGGCTTCTTTGTGCTTTAAAATCATATTAGTGGAAAAATGAGTGCTGAACACAGTTTAATGCATATTTTATGTTCGTTTTTAAGCATCTTAATAAAGTAATTTAATTTAGTTTTTAAAACATTTTAAAAATAAATATTGTCACTAGTTAAAAGCTCTTGTAAAATTAAATTTACCATCTCTCAAGCCCCAAAACCGAACGTTATCTCTGCGCCAAAAGGCTAAGAGCTGGCCAACGCTGGCTAATATTTAACTCAGCCAAAATGCATGGCCATAAATCAATCTGAGAGACTCCGATAATTATCGATCTCTGCGCGCTTAACTGGCACCTTCCCTGCGATATTCAATTGAGCTGTATTTCATGCATTCCAAACATTTGGCCAAAATGCTGGCTATAAAAGTCCCCCCCGCAAGAAGCCAAACGAATTTATGGAGTGTCCGTCCGTTTGGTCATTTACTTTGGAAATTTGCACCTCTAAAAAAATTAGAAAAAAAAAAGAAATAAACACAGGACTGGAGTATTTAGGCTGAGTATTTAGCCAGGAGTGCTGCGGAGTTGAGCTGGTCGGGTTGTTGCATGGGTGCTCGGTGTGCTCTGTGTGCTAGTTATATAAAGATAAAGTAAGAAATAAAACATGGCAAACTATAACAAACAACAGGATGCAGTCAGGCAGCCAGGCAGCCAGTCAGCCAGCGGCGAGGCAGCCAACTGGTCTATGTTTTCAGTTTTTCTTGGCTTATTTTTTATATATACTTCTTTTTTTTTTTGAGCATTGGGAAAGCACTTGCCTGGCCTGGCCTGGCCTGGCATACGTAGAAAAATTGTTTTCGATACACTTTTCGACATTCATTCATTCAGCCTGGCCAGGGACCAGCAGACCAACGACCGACCGGCTGCTCAAGTTGCCACCGCCGCCGCCGCGAGAGATGACGATGGCAATTGCGGCAACTTTTAGCTGCCAGCTTGTTTGTTTCGTTTGGAAAATTGAAACAATTTCCGATGTCACTCTCACTTTTTATTTCACCTGACGTCGCCGACGACGACGACGATGACTACGGAGCGAAGCGAGGCAGTTGCAGCCAATCTAGACAACCAGATATGTAACGACAACCAGGGGCTCTGGTCGCTGCTCTGCTCTGCTCTCCAAGACGTGATTCCCGAGGAGATGTGTTTGCTCTGTTGCAACTGCAATGGTCGTCATCTGAATCCCCAAAACGCATCCACACAAAGCGAAATAATATTAACTTGTCTGGGTCCTTTATTTATATTGAAAAAACCAAGATATCCTGTTATTATGTTGGAAAATATTATATTAAGCTAGGAACATATTTATGTAAAATACTATGTAAGAAAGAAACATCGTTTTAATCATACATATAAGAAAATGTGGAAATAACGGAAGGAACCCAGACCACAACAGAAGGAATGAGCGAACAAATACTCTTTCTCCACGCATTTTGTTTTTGTATTCCAGAAAGTTTGCCTCTCTCTGACATTAAGTTTCAGTGGCATTGTTTTTGTAAAGAGAGGCTGTAAGCTTCCAGGGAAGTTAAAGGTAAGATCCGCTGAGAGCTGAGAGAGGCATGGTTCTTGTAAAGAGAGGATGTAAGCTTCCAGGGAAGATAACGAAAAGAGCCGCTAGAGCTGAGAGAGGCATTATTTTGGTAGAGAGCGGCTGTAAACTTCCAGGAAAGATAACTGTAAGTGGCGCTAGAGCTGAGAGAGGCACTGCCCACGTAATCTCTAAATGATTTACAGATATTCTTTTAATATATAAATAAAAATATTAACCCCCTTTTGTTGCTATTATTTCTCCCTCTGCACTGGCAGCCACATCTGCACTTGTGGCTGCTTCATGTGACTGCTGCTGCTGCTGGCTCACAAGTTGCTCTCGTTGATGAGTTTTCCTTGGCCAACTCGGACATCTTTCGGTTGCAACGTTTTACGTTTGAGGAATACTGTTCCTGACAGGCCATCATTTATAGCTGGGTTTAGAGAGCAGATTTGAGCCAAGGGGATTTGCAGGCAGCAGGCTTTTTTTGCAGGTGCAAAAATCATTCAAGAGCTACCTGGGAAAATTAAGGAAAGTGTGCTCTACAGATGATTTGCATCATTAGCAATAACATCATGTTTTAAGAGGCCTGGACTAGGTTGAAAGTCATTACAGAATAATAAACATGAGGCATAAATTTTGTTTTTCTTTAAGTATTGCAAAGCAAACAATAAGGAAGAACGTTTATTTATAAAATTTTTCCTATAATTAGTCTTGTATTTATTAAACAATAATAATATATTTACCAGACTCTACTAAGTAAAGAATCAGTAAGATATCATCATTAAAAAAGACAAGATTTCTTTAACAATGAATAAATCTCAACTTCTTTGTTTTAAAATACTAAAATAAAATAACGCCTTCGAAGTTATTTATGAATCTTTAGTGTGAATATATTTTCCAGTTTATATTTTGACTCAAAGGCTCCTAAAATCATTTAAACACATTTTTCCCATACCAAAATCTAATCTAATCTTTATTTTTGGTTTATGTTATCCCCAACAAGCATCAACATTTTTGATATTCCACTGGAAAATCGCTGAAAATCCTCGAGAAGAGGAAAATCAACTAGCAAGCTAGTTCCAGCCACCGATCTTGTGAATGATCTTGGGTATTAATCTCTTCTATCTCAAGCATTTCGCATTAATTTTATTGCCTGTGCGTGTTTGTCTTTTTTCTCTCTCTTTATTGGTTTTTTTCTCCATTTTTTTGTTGTATTTGTTTGTTGGTTTGTCGCTGGAAGTTTGTTGTGACGCTTTTGGTATCAGGTTGCCATTAGAGGAGAGTGTGTGTGTGTGTTTGTGTGTGTTTGAGGCGATCCTGCTGCCACTGCTGCTGCTGCTGCTGCACTGATGTAACAAGGTTTAATTTTCCATTTCAGCGAGCGGCTCGCTTTGGAGATTTTACTCTCGTTTTTCATTGTGTGTCGCCCCGGCTTTGGCTTTGGTTTTCCTTTTTAGCCAAGTTTTCGTCTTGGCTTTAGCTGTGGTTTAGTTGCGCTTGATTATGCTCTTGCTTTTAGCCTCTGCCTTTGGCTCTTGCTTTTGCTTTTGGCGCTGCTGAAGCGCGACTGCGTCGAATGATTGTCATGATTATGGCAATAATTATGCGGCCAGCATTTAATAATCATGATGCTGCCGCTGCCGCTGCTGATGATGACGGGGGTTCGTCGCCAGAAAAATGACAAAGTTAATTTCGGGGGGGCCACTTTTCAGATTCCGGCTCTATATAACCATGCCTCAGTGCAGTTACGCCACACACTGGGCGGAATATATTCATAAAATAACTTTAAGATAGTTGAGAGATTTGCTCGGATAAAATAGTTCACCTTAAAGAAAAAATGTTAAAAACAATTTTAAGTTCAAGAAATATATTAAAAGACAGTCAAATTATTAAAATATAATATATATGTACGAATATTAATTATTTCATTATTATTTTATTATTATATTCCCTTTCAGTAAGCCTGATCCTTTTACTAGAACACCGAAAAATAA
Organism: Drosophila baimaii; assembly: GCA_018874675.1. Lineage (NCBI taxonomy): Eukaryota > Metazoa > Arthropoda > Insecta > Diptera > Drosophilidae > Drosophila > Drosophila baimaii. Next base: position 8,204 of record JAEIIU010052657.1, on the reverse strand, counting down.
GTTTTTTTCTAAGTTATCTTTATACTACTTAGGAAAGGAGGAAGAGTTATAAAAACCAGGCCGTACTAGAAAGGGAAAGCTCTAGATCGACTGGCTGGAGGTCCCGGGTTCAATCACTGATATACTTTTAATAGAAACTATTTCTTTATTTAAAGATTTAAGAGATATACATTATTTGGAAGATATCCATGTTCTTCTTTAATACTCATGTGGTTATTTATTTATTTTTTGTTTTAAAAGACAGTTTGCACTTTTATACTAATATCTGCTTATTTTTAAAATGTTTTAAATATATCGAACCTTTTTAAAATAAACCCAGTCTATCTTTAAGTCTTAGGAAATCGTGATAATTGGTAAATAAATTAGAAAATAAATTCAACAGTTTATACTCTACACTTTCCGCCCAGTGCAGTGGTAGTTACAGTTGCAGTCCCCGTAGAGTGGCAACATTGTCAACGTCGGACGACGACGACGACCACGACGACGTCTCCTTCGCTGGACACTTTTGCCAATCTGGAGCGGCAGCGGCAGTGGCGTCGTCGGTGCTTTTCCATCGTCGCCATCGCATCTCGCGTCTCCGCTGTCTGCCTGACTGCGTTTTTCGCGGTTTTACAACTTTGATTTCACTTTTCCTTGCAACATGCGATGCCACAACTTGTATCTGTATCCGTACCTTCACCGTCCGTTTCTTGAACTGTTTGCTGTTTGCTTCATTGCTCTCGTTGTTGTCGCCGCTTAAACTTTGTTACTCTTTAATTGGTTTTTTTTCTGTTTTTATACCGCTTCATATATATTACTTTTTGGCTTTCGCAGGCGATTGTGAAGATGATGATGGTGATGGTGGTGGGGCTGTTGTCCAGCAGAAGACGAGGCCTTAATTGTCAACAAATTATAAAATTATTGCACCTGAAACATCACTCGAATTAGGTCTCCTCTTCTTGTTTTCTTACTCTACATATTTTCCTCTTTTGTTAAGACCATTTCGTGTGGGGAACCTCATCAGTGTCAATAAACTTGTCGTCAATATATTGAAGCACCTAGGCAAATAATTTACATTTCGAATGCTGATGCTTTATTGTTATTAAATAATCATAAATATTTGCAAAGCCTATGGGAGCTATGATGAAACCAAATACTAAAGAAGAACAGGTGTGCCATTTCTTTGAGGAGAATTTATGTAATTTTTGGGGAATTATGTCAACTGACAGACTGGAATTTATTTAATTTAATTATATAAATAATAATCAAATTAACTTTTTAAGCTAGAATAAGATAAAAGAATACAAATTATTTTATAATCAGCCATAAAACCCACTTTAAACCACAAATATATTATCTTACCATCATATTTCACACATTTAACCTATTAGAAAAACCGCTAAAAACCAAAAAACCACCTGATTGTTGCACTTATAAATGCAGCAATCTCTTACAATAATTCCCAAGATCTAATTACAATTCAGTAACAATATTTTTCAACTCCATAAACACCGCAGACAACAACAAATCAAAGGCAGCAAATGCGGCTAATTAACTTTTTCGGCAACACAGTCAGTCAGTCAGCCAGCCAGGCCAAAAGCAACAACAAAAGGCAATTTGTTGTCGCCAGACGATCGCTAAATGCTGCAACAAATACAAGAGCAAAATCTTATAAAGCAACATCAGCGACGACAGCCAGACAACCCACGAAAATGTCTCATGAAAAATTCTGTTCTAGATAGGAGAACAGAGCTCCATAGATCAACGCGCCCACCTGAATGCAGGTTGTCTGTTTAAGCCAAGTTCTCTGTTGTTGTTGTTGGTTGTTGTTGTTGTTGTTGCTGGTCTCTTGCAGTTGGCAAATATGCAACTCGGTTCACATGATGACTTGGAGGAGGAGACGAGGGAATCGCTTTAAGGTCTCTTCTTAACGTGCCATCTGCCAAGAGTCGAGTCTGGGTTTGTGCACTGCGGGGAAAAGTCGTTAGGAAAATAGGGGAAGTATTTATTGGACTTACTACAGGGTAGTTGTAAGCTTGTACTATAAGTTAAGTTAATATTTAAGCTCTCTGTAGGTAATAAAAAATATATTAAGATGGTTACTTTATTAAAAAAGAAATACTAGGAAAACTAAGTTATTATTAAAGCTTTTATTGGGAACATTATAAAAATACTGGGAAATTTAAAGCTATTTCGAAGTCATAGCTATTTGCAATATTACAAAAAAGGTTAGCTTTTTTTTCGTCATATCTAGCCACTGCATTTCTATTTTTCATACACGCATATGTGATGATTCGTTGATAAGTGAATGTAATAGTTTAAAGAAACTAAGTTCTGTTAAAATTGGTTTATATTACCACAAAAAAATATTGATTTAAATGTATCCGAAGAGATTTTATTATTTTATATATAACTTTTCATTAATTCCCATATTTTTCTCATAATAAAATCTTTAAAACTAAAGCCATGGTGAATTTTAACATAAAGAATAATGTATTCATAAGCAACGAAGTTCTTAAACTCCTAAGGGATCCTAACTTTAAGAGTTGATCAAAAGAAAGGAATGCTTTAGATTTTTACATGTAACTTATACTTTTTCTTACTACTTTATTCTTCCAGTGTAAGCCTCCCCTCCTCAAGCCTTTTTTTGTGAGACCCACGCATTTTCCGTTGCCTTGCACGCACCTTTAACTGAAGCTTGAGCGACCTCCACACGAGGTGCTACTGTACCCATACCCCACCCCACACACACCACACACACACACCCCACACCACCCCCTCGAGATGTGTGTGTGTGCTTAGATGTTTGTCTCGCCGTCTGTTTGTCTTACATAATCGTCACTCTAGATACCGTTAAGTATTTTTTGTTAATTTTCATGACTTCACTCAGTTGTGTCGCTTTTGTTTCTTCGTCGGTCTCCTCCAAGTATTTTTCCACCCTAAAACAACAGACAATAGAACAATTGTTTAAACATTTCGGTGGCTTTTGGCATTGCGCCAAAAGAACCACAAGAGGAACAAAAAAAAAAAAGTAATACGAAGTAAAACAGAAAATTATCCAAAAAAAGATGTTCTTTGGGTTGCGCGCACGGAGGAGCCAGTACTACTATTATTAGTTTGGTATGTGGACAGGCCCAGTATGACGTAGATGGAAAGTTCCAAATATAATATATATACACTCAATGTGGACCGATTTTGGCACAGCTGCCGAGAAGCGTTGAACTCTGTGTGACGCACCCAGAGAACTGGGTTTTATTTGGCGAAGGTCTGGATTGGGGTAATTGGGAACTGGGGGAATGGATGTTGATTTTAGCGGATCTGTAACGCACTTGTCTAGTGACATCTTTGGGAACCTTGAAAGTACGTTATCTTGGGTACCAGGAAAAACCCCAAGGTAAGGTGGGTTTAGGTTACAATTATTTCTGCTTCAGATACGTCAAGAAATTGGTTAAATATTTAATTAATTGTATGTTGAATTAAGAAACAATTTAGAAGCCTACACAGGAGGAATTATATGGTATTGATATATGTTCTTAGGGTACCGAGGTTTGCTTGAGGCTTATTAATATTTAAAACAATATTTTAAGTATGCTATAAACTAGGATTCTTATTGGAAATTCATATCGAGATATGTATATACAAATATTTCACACTTCATATTATATCGAAAATATATCGTAATGTTTTATAACGATATGATATATCGTTTAATCCTTTAAATATCGATATTATCGATACATTGTCCAAAGTATGTTATTGTTTAAAGGTTATCAGTTCGAAGATCCTTCACTCAGGAAGCATTTATGAAAGGCTGCCTTTAAAAGACTTAGAAATCTTGTTTCTTATTAAAAAATATGTATTTTATAATTGAAGTTACCTTTACAATCCTTGCATTTAACCCCAAAAAATGTAAATTAATTTCTAAACCCTTGCTTTCTCCTCTTTCAGGTACATAACCCCCTTAGAACGAAGGCTACCCTCGAACCAGTAGCTTCGTTGTCAGCAGCAGACCTTAAACTTAGCCCCTACAACCTGAAACCCGAGAGCCAGTACTCAGTCAAGCCGCCAATCAACCCAACAATCAATCAATCAATCAATCACTCAATCGAGCGAGAAACAAGGGAAAAATCTGAGGAACTACACAACTCGGTTGCGGCCACGTGAGCGACTTAATGAGAGTTATGAGAGAGAAAGACCACTCACCAAGAAAGATGCTTCCTAGCCCGAAACAGGGCTGCGTATACCCTGCCTTAGGATTAGTGCCCACATCGTATATATCACACGTACCTTATGAGCTGGCCTCCTCGCTGGCGGCCACCACCTCCGCCTCCTCATCGTCCTCGTCCTCGCCAACGACGACGACGACGACGACGGCGGTGGGAGCGGGAGCGGGGGGCAGGCTCTCCAACCAGCTGCATCATCATCACTCCCACAATCACCAGCACCACCAGCACCACCACCAGCTAAGCCACCATGCCAAGGGCAAGCGGAGGAGCAGCTTCGACCAGCCGCTGGACCTGCGACTGGCCCACAAGCGGAAGACGGAGCAGACGGGTCCGCTGGAGGATGAGAATAGCAACCTGATTGTGTTCAAGGAGAAGGAGCTGAAGGAGCTGAACAACAACCACATAGCCGCCTCGCTGGCCGACCTGGGCTTCGATATGAGCCGGAAGATGCTGAGGGCACTGCGCGAGGGAGCTCCGCCTGTGATGCCGGCTGCAGTTCCTTCGCCAGTTGCGGCACCAGGACCAGGTAGGTGTCTCAAAAGAGAGCGAAACAAGTCGGAGGAGGCTATAATCTGGTCTTGCTTTTCCCTGCTTACAGTTCCCGCCGCTCTACCCGCCGTTCATCCCACGCTGCTGGAGGCCATGACCAAGAATCTGCCCCTGCAATACCGCAACGTCTTCGCCGGGGTGACCAGTCCTGGGGGTGCGGCGAGTTCGAGTCCCACGGGCCCCGACTTCCCCTTCCGGCATCCGCTGAAGAAGTGCGAGCTCACCTGGCCGCCGCCCACAGAGCAGCTGCTGCAGGTGCAGGTGGAGCTGCCGCCGCACCCCAATCCCAAGCTGTCCCAGCAGCATCCCCAGCTGCAGGACTATCAGACGCGAAGGAAAAACAAGGCCCGGGCCAGCGCAGGTGCTGCCCCGGGCGGAGCCGCCGCCGCGAATCCGAATCTGCCGCAGCGGAACAAGGATCGGTACACGTGCAAGTTCTGCGGCAAGGTCTTCCCGCGCTCCGCGAACCTCACGCGGCACCTGAGGACGCACACCGGCGAGCAGCCCTACAAGTGCAAGTACTGCGAACGTTCCTTCAGCATCTCCTCGAACCTGCAGCGCCACGTCCGGAATATCCACAACAAGGAGCGACCCTTCAAGTGCGAGATCTGCGAGCGGTGCTTCGGCCAGCAGACCAACCTGGACAGGCACCTCAAGAAGCACGAATCGGATGCGGTGTCGCTGAGTGCGCTGTCCGGGGTGAGTGAGCGGATGCACTGCATTCGGCGCTTCTGTGAGAATCCCTCCGAGGAGTCCTACTTCGAGGAGATACGCAGCTTCATGGGCAAGGTCACGCAGCAGCAGCAGCAGGAGCAGCAGCAGCAGCAGCAGGAGCAGCTGCTGGAGCAGGAGCGGGAGCAGGACCGGGAGCAGGAGCAACGTCAGTCAACGGCAACATCGGCGGCCAGTTCGTGTTCCTCGCCCACCTCCTCGCAGGCGGAGGAGGCCACGCCCACGCCATCCCAGGAGGAGGAGGACTCGCAGCCCATTCTGGAGCTGAAGAAGACGCTGACCTCCAAGCTGTTTCCGCCAAAGGAAGTCGTTGCCGCCGCCTCAGCCACCACCATCAAGGCCGAGGAACTTTAACTTTAACTACAGAGATCAGCCAGCAATTTCCACTACTAAGAATCCTAGGCAAGAGCTGAGGAGAAGCGAAGAGAAGAGCGCTGGAGAAAGCTAAAGAAAGCAGAACTATGTCTAAAGTCTAGCTGTAAATATCAACCTAAATCCTAAATCCTAAAACCCAAACCCCAAATGTTCTTCTACAAGCGAAACTGCAACAACTACGTGTAAATCTAATTGTACAAATCGAAGAATTGGCAGCTCCCTAAATACATACAGATCTACAGATATATATATATATAAATATATATAAATACTTAACTATTATTAGAGCTATGTCTTAAGCATTGGTATTTTTTGTACATATTCTACAAAATGATAAAACAAAACAACAAACAACGCGCCCACTGTTTAAATAAAAAGTTACAAGTTTTTGAAATTAACTGCAGGTTTGGTGTATTTTTATTTTAATTGCAATTTCATTTTTGATTCATTTTAATGGGATAATTTTTAGACTGTTAAGTACTATTAATTTATGAGTATTTGGTGGATCACGTAGGAGCTTTTTCAGCTTCCCCAGAGTTGCAAACTATTATCATTCATCCTAATAAAACAATATTAACACGAAATAATGTGAAGAAGAAATAAAATTAATTCTTAAATTTATAAAAAAAAACCACAATATTTTAATACATAAATTTAAATAAATAAAAAAGCTGTGACATCTGTTCATATAGTTCTACTTCTGATCTTTTCATATCACTCAAAACGTAGAATCGCATGAAAGATCCTAAGATCAATAATCTTGTAGAAAACACCAACCAGGGTGCATAACTTGGATAGAGAGCTAGCCCTGACTTGAACCCATGAAAGAGTAATTTAAAGAGATTTAGTTTCTATAAAAATTGTTTGTGTTGGTTTTGTTTAATCAGAAGACATTATCTCGTTAAGAACCTCCTCGATTCGGTAGCTGAGACGGTGCGAAATTTTAATGGAATCATTTTCAAGCCGCGCTTAGTTCCCATCGGATGTTTTGTGTCGCCACTTCGCTTTTTGTTAAAAAAAACAACGCACTATAGTGCGTACACGTGTTGCTGTTTCTTATCTGCAAAAAAAAACTATAAAAAACAAGATGATAATCCCCTATTTGCTGCTTCTAATCACAATCCCTTCGTGGGGGCAGTTCTTGTCGCGCTTCGATCACCTCTGCCCGGGATTATACTGCAGATTAAAGTCGGAGAACATATATCCGGATTACGGAAACCGCCCTTCGGATGTCATTCACCTGGAGTTAAGCGGATGCCAGGATCACGACCTGCGGATGGTACAACTCGCCCCACGTCTAATATGGCTGACGGTGCTCCATTGTGACGGCAACCTCGATACCAAACACCTCGAATCACACCCGAATCTCGAATACCTGCAACTTCGCCTGGGGAATATCACGGAGCTGCCCCTCTTGTCCAAAATGAGCAAGCTTTATAAGCTTGATCTGCGGCGTAATCGCATAGTCCGAGTGCTCAATGGAACCTTCCAGGAGCTGACTAGCCTCCGAAAGTTACACCTTCAGGATAACTTAATTAGAGAACTTCCTGAGACGGTTTTTCATCCTCTGGTGATGCTGGATTACCTTGACTTGAGTCGCAATCAAATCTCTCAGCTGTCGAAGAAATTCCTGCGCTGGAACTCAAAGGTGGAAACTCTAAATCTCCGTGAAAACCCCTTAATTACACTGGAATTCCCCTTCGGCGTAGCCCCTCAAAATATTAAGAAAATCGACCTCACCAATTGTCGAGAGATGAGGGGAGAACTAGAGTTTGTACATGAAATAGAGACCTTAACCTTGGAAGGTACTGGCGTGGAGTCCGTGAGGATGCATTGGCTGGTCGAGCTTAATGCGGCCAACAGCAAGCTAGATAACATGGGCATTATGCCATATATCAGGGACCTGAACTTGCAAAACACCACCTTGACTTGGTTTAGTGCCAGCGAAATCCTTTGCAAATATAAATCTCTACATAATGTGGACCTATCGAATAATTTAATTGAATTTATTTCGAGTGCCGATAGTAATCGCCTATGTGCCAGCCCGAGGAAGCTTAACCTATCGCGAAATTTGTTGTGGGACCTGCCTGTGAATCATTCCGTTTTTGGCAGTCATTTAACGTGGCTGGACCTTTCCTACAACAGACTTGGGAGCATTGACATGGGGGTCTTTGAGGGGGCCTACGATCTGGAGGTCCTGTTGCTGCAGGGAAATCAATTGTTTAATTTTGACTATCGTTCGGATAAGCTCTATAGCCTCAGGGAGTTGGCTCTGTATGATAACGACTTCGATGATAGTTACTGTAAGCAATTGGCAGGGTATGCCAAAAATAATCCATTGAT
>JAEIIU010052656.1:0-11059 GCA_018874675.1 Drosophila baimaii | reverse complement strand
ATAGCTCAAAAACTGAGAGACTAGTTTGCGTAGAAACGGACGGACGGACAGACGGACATAGCTAGATCGACTCGGCTGTTCAAGAATATATATACTTAATGGGGTCGGAAATGACTCCTTCACTACGTTGCAAGCTTCTGACTAAAATTATAATACCCCGCAAGGGTATAAAAAGCTTTTCTTGCGATGAGTACTAAGACGCCGAACGCCAAACGATTTTTTTGCACACGCATTTTTCGCTTAGGCTGTAACAATGCAGCCTAGTCCGTATGTACACACACACAGTCGTCGTCAGTGAGAGCGGGAGAGCAGGGCAGCGCGCATATTGCAAATCAAATGTATGGTCGTTACTCGTCTTAGTACTTCTAGTATCTTTGACCTTACATGGAGGAACAATACTCTCTTTAATGAACAGAAATTTATCCTTTTCAATGTTTTATACGCTAAAATACATTCTTACGCTTCTGCAGATGCGCTGCTACTTGGTAAATGATAGGTTTTGTGCTTTAAACTTTGGCAAATCATATTTAATTACAAAATTTATAATATTAGAACCTATTTTAAACTATAAATTGACTACAAAAGGTGTGTGCGCCGCCTGACTCTGTGCGTCATCTACAGCTCCTCCTCGTCATGCAGGGACGCGGAGGACTCCGCTGAATCGCCGCCGCCGCTGCTGACTGCAAACAAAATATACAGAAATTCCATTAGAATGAAGAATACTGCTGATCCGATCAATGCCCTGGTGCGAATTATTCATAGAATAAACTTAATGTCTCTGTTTTTTTGTTTTCTTTTTTGTTTTGGCCTATAGGGACTTCATAATCAGTTCCTCCAGCTGCTTCGTGTCGATCTCGGGCTTGTGCCCGCCACCGCCCTCGGCCGCCGTGTTGAGCCAGTACTCGGAGGCGGCGATGTACACGGCCACGGCCGCTCCCACAATGCAGCCCCAGGCAATGTGGGTGGAGCTCTGGAAAATGACGCAGGTGGCCACGCACATGCCAAAGTAGGTGAGCAGGCGCGTAAAGTTCACATACGAGTCGCGTTGCTCCGAGGAAAGGTCTTTTTTTGGCGCAAGACATGGAGACATGGTAAATGTTGGTTGTTTAGAAGAGGAACAGTACAGGCGTTGTGCTCCCAGGCAGCTCTACTTACCGTGGCATTTGCCCTCCTTGAGCTTGTAGCCCTCGGCACACTTCTTGCACATGTCGGGGCCATCGCCTTCGCAGCCGTCGCAGGACCGATCGCACTCCAGGCAGCTGAAGGAGCCCTCGTTGTTCACGCAGAACTGCTGCGGCCGGCAGGCATCCGGCCGTCGCTGCTGTTGCTGCTCCAGGCACTCGTTGATGTCCACACAGCCGGCCTCCGAGTCCATGCTCCAGCCGTCCTTGCATTTCCGGCAGCTCTTGGGTCCCCCGCCCGTGCAGCCGCCCTCGCCGCAAGCCGCATGGCACTGGGTGCACAGGAGGTTCTTTTCGTCGCGGAACGACTCGTAGTGCTCCGCTCCGCACTCGCTGCAGTTGGGTCCTGCATAGCCGGCGTCGCAGAGGCACTTGCCGTTGCCCTTCCGCGTTCCGGCACCCTTGCACTTGCCTGGAAGATACACAAGGATTTACCAGATTGAAGAAGCAGGAGAAGATGCGATTCCCTACCGTTTCCATTGCAGTCGCTGCAGGGCTGGCAGGTCGCTCCGTACGTGTTCGGCGGGCAGCAGACACTCAGCTGCTCGATGCACAGCCAGGTGTGCAGATCGGGACTCTCCGTCTGCTTGTGGGTGAACCAGTCCTCGAGCAGCGACTCGTGCTCGTTGGCCAGGTTGTGGCAGTGATCCTTGTTGACCACCTCCGGATCCGAGCAGAGCCGCTCCTGGATCTCCACCAGCCGCACCTCGCTGCTCTTGTAGGAGCGCAGCTTCTCCTCCTCCCAGGCCGTGTCGCCACCCCCATGTCCGCGCTTCGTGCGCTCCAGGCCCGCCTTGAAGGACGCCACCAGCTGGCTGCAGCCGCGGCAGGGCGGCGGAGGCGGCTTGTCCGCCGACGTGGAGGTAATTGTCATGGCCAAAAACGCCAGCATGGCTGGCCAACAGTCCCGGGATCTCATTATCTTCGACTTATCTTAGTTCTGCCTTAATGGCCGGCGAGTGTTTTAAGTTTACGTGTAATTAGAATTAGAGCTGCGTTTTTTAGTGAAACGATGCATCGACCAGTCTGGTCACTCTTAACAAACATTTTTCGCGTTGGAAAGCACCATTTTCCCTTTTTCAGAACCATTCAGCTAAATTTATTAGCATTTTCCCTTTTTCAGAACCATTCAGCTAAGTGGCATGGCGTTGCCATATCTTCGAGGGAACATTTGAAAATTTGAAATTTTTGACAGTGTGTTTAAAAATAAGCAAGTAAGAAAAGCTATCTTTTGGGCGTTGCCGAAGTTTATATATCCTTGCAGATAATTTCTTACTTATTATAAAATACTTATTGATACAATAAGTAATAATAAATGGCGGAAATTTTAGTCGAAAATCACGGTTCACAACAATTTAAAAAAAAAAAAAAAAATCAGAGAATGTAGGGTGGAAGATTTGTTTATTATTTAACTAAATTGTTATGGTTTTTCATTTTCACATAATTTCCGGCCGAGCTACAGTGAACACAGCAAATTGCTTTTTTTTCAAGACGTCCTGGGGGACGTTCTGTCACGGGATAATGGGTTAATATTTTTGCATGAAACATTTACTGAACATTGTTAAAACTATGCTCAATAATGTATAGAAGTTTTGAATAAATTAAAAAATCACAAAACAGGTGTTTTCTTTTTACGCTGAAACCCAATAATTATTTTGTTGCATATATTCCAATTGGAAGATGTTGTGGGAGTGGATATTAAGAGAACATCATTTGCCAGTGGATCGAGAGTATCGCTCTCCCGTTTATTTCGCGAAATCTGCCATTTTGTCTTCCTTCTTGTATCGTCAATTAGTTGGCTCCAAATTGCAGGACGAAGCGCATTGCGCTGTGGACGCGCGAGCGCCGGGATAGAAAGCATGTGAAAAGTGTGAAAAACGGTGAAAAGTGAGTGAAAAGCGGCCCATATTCGAAGTCAGTGAAACGAGATCGCGATCGGAATCACCTGGCGGAAGTTCGGCATTAAATCCAAGAAATCTACACCTTCGGTAGAGTAGAAGCTGTGTCGCCCGTTTTTTTTTCTATTTTTTGTATTTTTTTTTAGTTAACAACAACAAAGGAAAAGTAAGAATGTGTGAAAATGTGAAAATGTGTGCCAGTAACCTGGCGGAAGTTCGGCTTAAAATTGAAAGAGAAGTCAAAATTAAGTGTCGCCAGTATTTATTAATATTTTTTTTTAGTTTTTTTTTCTGTTAACAACAACAAAAGAAAAAGTAAGAAAATGTGTGTGTAATCTAAACAAGTGTGTGCGTGTAATAAAGCAAAACAACCAAAAGAGTGAGGTGAGTGCACCGCAATTCTATTCTTCTCTTTTCCTTGTCCCCGTCTTTCTCCACTGTTTTTTTCGCCGGCCCAAACTTTTACCGTTATTTGGTTTCCTTGCCACTACTTGTCCTTGAAAAATGAACTGAACGAAATTATCCCGCTCTCTCGCTGGGAGGAGAGCCAAGAGAGCGAGAGTAGATCGCTGGATGCGATCCACATTTGTGGAGTTTAAGTCTTATGGCGGTATTTGTTTTGATTTTCTGTCATCTTTTCGGTGATATTATACAATTTGTAGTTAAACTCTTAATAAAAATATTATTTATTTTTTGTAACTTCTTTATTTACATTTTGTAAGAGATAATTTGATTCTTATTATAAAAGATTTTGAGAAAATATAACATGTATAATGTAAAATGTATGCAAAATGTTAAATTCATATGTAAAATATGAATATGGCCCGATCTTTCCTAAGGCAGCTATATGATATATTGGTCCGATTTTAATTAAATTTATAGGAGGTGAATATAATTATATTATAAAGGCACAAATAAAGTTTTATTCGAATATCTTAAAAAATAGCGAAAATATGCAAATTTTTCCATATCGTTTCTATGGCTGCTATATGATATAGTCGTCCGATCCGGCCCGTTCCGACATACATATATAGCAGTGAGAGTATATAGAACTGTATATAGACTTTATGCAAAGTTTCATTCAAAAAGCTTTAAAACTGAGAGACTAGTTTGCGTTGAAGCGGACAGACGGACATGGCTAGATCGACTCGGCTGTTGAAAATGTTCAAAGCTTAAAGCGCTTTAAAATGACTGTTTCTTACTGACTTTTTGACCCAACCCTTCCTTTGACCATTAAAAGACGTTAACTTGTATTTGTTAGTATTTAATCCTGAATAAAAAAAGATAACAACAGCAGCTACTCGCCCTCGGGCCACACGAAGTCTCCTTCGGTGGGCTCCGTTCTCAGCCAAAGGCATTGGTCGATTACCTGGAAGCCCAGCTTCCTGAACATGCCCGCGGAAGGTGCATTTGAGTGTCCCACCAAAGCCATCACATCGTGTCCTTGGGCAGCGAGCCGGTAGGAGATTTCCCTGGTCACCAGGCTGCCAAAGTCTCGACGTTTGTGCGAGTCCTTGACTTGTAGAGCCCCCAAGTAGCCGCCCTGTAATCTGAGGAAAAAGTATAAATTTGTTACATTTTTCTAGAATTAATTTTTTAAACAGTTTACCTTATGCACCATGCCACCAGCTCCTGGGTTTCGGCATTATAAAGACCCACACTGACACACAGACGAATCTGTCGTTCTATAAAGTACAGAGAACCCAAATGATGATTGGGCCATTCGTCATTGACCAAGGCAGCATCATCCACACTGAGAGATCTCAAAACAAAGCCAGCAGGAGCTCTAGAAAAGTATATTTAAGCATAAATTACTGTATCTCCCTAAAGAAATATGTATATAAAGCAATCCTTACTCAACCTTCAGCTGCAGAGCCTCTGCAGCCTTCATGTAAAACAAATCCGTGGGATCCCTGAATACTAAACTCAACTTCTTGGCTGCAACCACCTTGTCCAAGGCTTCGACATGTCTTGAGGGAATGGAGCTGCATTTTAGGCCCTTCGACCAGTCCAGTAAGTCCAAAGCTTTTTGCAAAAGACCATTCGTGTTGTTCAAACATCCCGCAAATAGCTGATAGCGATCCTAAGAGATACAGATACATTGCCTTTCTTGCTCGCAGATAAAATAATGCACATAGTATATATGTAGAGAACTCACCACTATAACAAATAGACCCTCATCTCTGGCCTTTTTTGTGGACAAAGTATAAAGTTGCAAATGCTTGATCTGAGGTTGTTTCTTCAGGAATTCTATAAAATTGTCTAGGCAGTAGAATTCCTGACAATATTTAGGCCAACTTTGCTTGTACAGCTCTTGAAATCGCTGAAGAACTGGCAAGTCAATTGCCTCTAATTGTTCGCTCATTTTTTATTGAACGAAAACAACAACCTTTTCGCACGAATAACAAACAACAAATGGATTAGAAGGCAGCGTTGATAAAATCAGGCAGCTTGTCAAGCAGCTTTTAAAAATTCTCTTGAATAGAAGTCTCTTAAAAAATTCTCTTAAATAAAAGTCTCTTAAAAAATCGCTTCAGTTATTTATTATTTATCAACAATAAGAGGTCTCTTGAGTTGCTGATGTTTTCAGGAATTAGTTTCCAGCAGCACAAAATGGATAGTCTTTTAATGACAAGCCTTAAAGATAATATTTTATTATATTTACACATAAATTAAGGGCTCTTAAAATTATAACTTGACATCTGGCCACTGAAATTCGCTAGTTGGAGCTTCCGTTAGTGAAAACTATAGAAATTTTCCGGATCTGAAATAATATCGTGATCGGAAACCGCATAAACCACGGAAGTCAATTTATAGTCAAGGAAAAATGATGTGTTCTTTGATTATCGCGTCTTATTATATACACTGCACATTTTGAATGAGAAGAAGTTAATTTCTCTCTTAAGTTTAAACTATTAAAATTTAATAATTTTCCTTTCGTATCACTCTTTCTTCCCCAAAAAAATTTACCAAGCCACCAAAAGGTCTAATCTTTTAATGATTTACACAACAATAAAGTACACATATTTACAGATAAAAATTAGTAAACATTCCCTTTATCTTATCACTCGCCATCTGGCCATTGAAAGTCTTAATTTTCGGCTTCCGTCACTAGCCAGTGGCACTGATCGATTATCTTAAAGCCCAGCTTTCGAAATAAAGCAGAAGAAGCCTGGTTTTCTCGATCAACTTCAGTCAGTATATCGTGACCCTGTAGGGCCACTCTTCGTGAAAACTCCTTTACAATGAGGACACCAAAACCACGGCGTTTGTGCGAGTCCTTGACTTGAAGAGCGGCCAGTAGACCATCCTGAGCTCTGTCAAAATAATGAAGAATATTTTAAATTCAGCATAAACTCCTTATTTACATATTTACAATAATAATAACCGTACAGGGGTGCCATAAAACTTGCTAAGGATTTCAAATCACTTTAAAAGCCGCCAAGAAGTATGCTACAAAATGTTAATGTTACAGTTGGCTTATTTAATACTTTATTGCATACATTTTGACACCTTCTGTAAAAAACTTTGAATGTATAGATATTTTTATGGCACCTCTGATAAAGCTTAAAGTTAAATATGTTTCTAAACCAATTGAAACAAATTGAAAATCGCTTAAAAATTCTATAATAATTTACCTGATGCACCAGGCCACGAGCTCATTGCTTTCCTCTTCATACAAACCCACACAAATGTTGAATGCAATTTGTCGTTGAATAAAGAATAAGGTGCCCGGCTCACTCCACTTCCAATGATCATCGATCACCTGAGCATCGTCTCTACTCAGACTCTTTAAATAGAACCCTGCTGGTGGGCTAAATAAGTATTCAACTTAATTTCAATAACTAATAACTGCAATCTTTGGCTAAAACTCACCTCACTTCATACTTCAGCGCCTCCTCTTTGCTTAAAACCAGGGAATAAGTTATATGATCGCCCGTTAACTTGAGTTTTTTGGCTTGTATGACTCCGGTGGCCGCTTTGAAGTATCTCTGCGGCATTGAGGCGCACTGAAGGCCCCCAAACCAGGTCAGCTGATCCAGGGAATTCTTCAGAAGCTCCTCAGATCTTTCGCTTTCCAAGCAACCCATCGAGAGCTGATAGCGATCCTTTATCGTTTCACACAACAAACAAATCAAAAAAAAAAGAACAAGATATAACACTTTTCCTACCACAATCACAAACAATCCCAGTTCGAGGTTTGGCAGAGCGTAAACTGTCACATTCTTGAGTTCGTTATCCTGCCGGTGGAGTTCCAGAAAAGTGTCCAGGCAGTAGAACTCCTTGCGGTACTTGGGATGCTGGCTGTAGAGACCCTTCAGCTGCACCAGCTGCTGGACGCCGCCGACCTGCTGTAGTTTACTCATCTCTGTAACTGCTCCCTAGTAACCGGCAAGTGATCTAATTTATACAAAAATTATCTATAGGATGCACTTTATGGCTGGCTGCCTAAGCGTAGGTCTTTATACAATTTCTATATCTCTATTTGTCTAGCTGTCTGGCTTATAAATAATTTTATTCATTGTTGGGCCAAGATATCTGACCGCCGCCCTTTGGCTTGATCATGCTCCAGTAGTAGTGCTCCCCGGGGAATAGCTGGAAGCCCAGTTTCTCGAATATGCGACAGGCAGCCGCATTGTTCATATTAACCAGAGCCGTTATATCCTGCTGCAGATCGGTGGCTATAGCCTGGGAGATGGCAGCGGCCACTATCAGGCCCAAGCCGCGACGTTGATGGGTCTGGATTACCTCCAGGGCGCCCAGGAAGCCGCTTTGGAGTCTGTAATATAAAAGGAAACATTTAACATATATAAATTGTATCTTTAAGTGCTGGAACTCCCACCTCAAACACCAGGCACATAGCAAGCCCGTCTCCTTTTCGTATAAACCCACATTGGTGTTATTGGCAATTAACATTTGAATGAGCTTCAGGGAACCAGGATGCCGTGCAGACCAGAGATGGTTTATAAGCTCAGCATGCTCTTGCCTCACTTTATCCAGATAATAACCCTTTGGACAGTTTATCTCCAATTTCTGGGCCTCCTCGCAGCTCAGACTATACATAATGGTGTTCATTTCGCGATCCATGGTCAGGCTAAGCTCTGCCACCAGATCCTTGTAGATCCTGTGATGCATCTCGTAAATGGCACTGACCTTATAGCCTCCGGACCAATCCAAGAACCGCAGAGCCAGCTCCAGCTTGGATTGCTGTCTGCTCAGGTTGCTGAAGAATAATTGATAGCGATGCTGGAAGCAGATACTGGTTAATAATATAATTAATTAAATAATAATAATAATATTTACCACTAGTAAAAACAAGCCATCGCTTTGCCAATCATTGTCCAGAGTATAAAAGGCTAAATGATTTAAATTTGGGTTCTTAGACAACCATCTCAGATAGTTATCCAGCCAGAAATAGCCAACGCAGTTCCTGGGCCAATCCTTAAGATACAGGCTCTGTAGATCCTTCAGATCTCGAGTATCTGTGATTTTTGTCAGTTGCCTTTCAGTTGCCATGCCAAGCAGAATTGTGAGACTACAAGGGTTGTGATTTTTCTTTCCATGACGTCGTCGCTCTTCTGCTTATTTGAGAGCTTTTTGATAAGCTAAGAGAGTCTTCAATGCCCTAAGCTAGGGTATTATAGTTTTCGGGCTAAGTTTGTACGGTAAATAAGGGAATAGCTTAGTCTATAACTTTTACATACTTTGTTATATAGTGACTTGGTTTAAGAGCTATTAATTTATTTATAATATTATAATTTTTATGTTATATTATATTGTAATAACAGTTAGAGCATACAAACTTCGGTTCCTGATAAAGTAAACTTCTCTCTTTTTTTTCCTTATGGCAAACATATGTTGTAAGACCTGATTGTGGAAATGTAAAAACGAAGGCAGATTAAATCGCATGCAAAAATACTAAAATAAAAATCCCTTAGCTATTACTTGTTAAATTTTACAAATATTTAAATATTACAATATGTAAATTACAGAATAAGCTCATAAACTTTGAAAATGTGCAATTTACACATGTACTAATATTTTATGGCTTTAATTTAAAGTATTTATATAATTAATTGTAGAGTAAAAGTGTAATGTTTTTTAAATAACAAATATTTTATTTGTTAATATTGTAAATAAATTATTAACCATACATTGTAAGGTTTGAGTTCCTGCTAATTTGTAAGTAAGCTATCCACCACGGTTTGCGTCTAGATTTTACATAAAATAAAACAAGGTTATTTTTGTAGATCAAATAATAATAATAAAATAATTAAACACATAACTCAACATGGGTAAGAAGTAAAGAATTTTTCTCCACTTGTTAAAGTTATCCCCTTCATGGTATAAATAATAAACAGTAATATTTGCTAAGAAAATCTCATTGAAATAAATCATTTATTAAAAAAAAAAAAATTTACAAAATTCAGATTAAATATGGGGATTTGCGACCTTTCTACTCGTTAGAAAATCTACCTCTAAACAAAATTCACATTATAAGGAAAGTTATATGCTTTAATCTTTACTTTCTTCCGGATCCCGGCAGACATGTCCACGGAGAGAGTGATGTAGAATCAATGGATTATTTTTGGCATACCCTGCCAATTGCTTACAGTAACTATCATCGAAGTCGTTATCATACAGAGCCAACTCCCTGAGGCTATAGAGCTTATCCGAACGATAGTCAAAATTAAACAATTGATTTCCCTGCAGCAACAGGACCTCCAGATCGTAGGCCCCCTCAAAGACCCCCATGTCAATGCTCCCAAGTCTGTTGTAGGAAAGGTCCAGCCACGTTAAATGACTGCCAAAAACGGAATGATTCACAGGCAGGTCCCACAACAAATTTCGCGATAGGTTAAGCTTCCTCGGGCTGGCACATAGGCGATTACTATCGGCACTCGAAATAAATTCAATTAAATTATTCGATAGGTCCACATTATGTAGAGATTTATATTTGCAAAGGATTTCGCTGGCACTAAACCAAGTCAAGGTGGTGTTTTGCAAGTTCAGGTCCCTGATATATGGCATAATGCCCATGTTATCTAGCTTGCTGTTGGCCGCATTAAGCTCGACCAGCCAATGCATCCTCACGGACTCCACGCCAGTACCTTCCAAGGTTAAGGTCTCTATTTCATGTACAAACTCTAGTTCTCCCCTCATCTCTCGACAATTGGTGAGGTCGATTTTCTTAATATTTTGAGGGGCTACGCCGAAGGGGAATTCCAGTGTAATTAAGGGGTTTTCACGGAGATTTAGAGTTTCCACCTTTGAGTTCCAGCGCAGGAATTTCTTCGACAGCTGAGAGATTTGATTGCGACTCAAGTCAAGGTAATCCAGCATCACCAGAGGATGAAAAACCGTCTCAGGAAGTTCTCTAATTAAGTTATCCTGAAGGTGTAACTTTCGGAGGCTAGTCAGCTCCTGGAAGGTTCCATTGAGCACTCGGACTATGCGATTACGCCGCAGATCAAGCTTATAAAGCTTGCTCATTTTGGACAAGAGGGGCAGCTCCGTGATATTCCCCAGGCGAAGTTGCAGGTATTCGAGATTCGGGTGTGATTCGAGGTGTTTGGTATCGAGGTTGCCGTCACAATGGAGCACCGTCAGCCATATTAGACGTGGGGCGAGTTGTACCATCCGCAGGTCGTGATCCTGGCATCCGCTTAACTCCAGGTGAATGACATCCGAAGGGCGGTTTCCGTAATCCGGATATATGTTCTCCGACTTTAATCTGCAGTATAATCCCGGGCAGAGGTGATCGAAGCGCGACAAGAACTGCCCCCACGAAGGGATTGTGATTAGAAGCAGCAAATAGGGGATTATCATCTTGTTTTTTATAGTTTTTTTTTGCAGATAAGAAACAGCAACACGTGTACGCACTATAGTGCGTTGTTTTTTTTAACAAAAAGCGAAGTGGCGACACAAAACATCCGATGGGAACTAAGCGCGGCTTGAAAATGATTCCATTAAAATTTC
>JAEIIU010052613.1:0-11458 GCA_018874675.1 Drosophila baimaii | reverse complement strand
CTCTGTATCGTGTTGGTGCTGAAGATCTTACATGCTGTTTTAATGGCCAATTGAGCCAATTACATCCCGGTATAAGCACCATAAACTCACACAATTTAATATTTTATCGCCACGAAAGTAAAAGAATACGGGAGTCAAGTACATACTACATACAATTTATTTTATTCTGTTAATATTTCTATTGGGATATTCCGCAGATAAATATTAAATGTATTAGTATTGTAAATTTCATAGTATATTTTTAATTTAAGTTTTTTAAGACCTAATATTATTCGTTTAACTAAAGCGAGACATTAACCCTGTAACTAGACTGTTTATACTTTCATGTGGTCAAGAGACGACTTTTTATTATTGTAATCTGTGAAAGTTCCAACATAAAATGTCTCGGGCTGAGAAAAAGTAGGAAATATATTTTCGAACTATTTATGCCTGCACTAAGCTTGGTATTCATCTATATATATATTATATCAGCTTACATTTTAATAGCACAGATAGTTATAGTTAATTTGTTTTAGATTAAGCTTTGTTCAAATAAACAGTTTCAGATTTTCAAGTTTTCCATCAGTTTGTACATTTCGGGCAACCGAACCCTATGGAAACTTCTAATAGATTTTCGAGTTTAGGCAACATACATATTAGATTGTTAGACATTTACAAACGCATACATATAAGAAATGAGGGCCACATAATTTCCATAGACTGATTACAAATACTCGTGTGTTTAGTGATACTATTATATCAATAAGTATTATTTACTGTTTACGCAGTAAGTATTTTTGATTTATAATTTAATGCTTCAACTACATATTCATACTAGTTGATGCAAAAGTTGTATTTATTGAAACATTCAAGTACTGTAAATATTAGTTGCGATTGATTTTAATTAAATATCAAATACACTTAATCTTCTAATTATTGTTACCATTGTGGATGTGATGTGTATGAATGCGTGTAGGTGTAGATCTGTGTATATCCGTACTGAGTACTTTAAGTATGTCTTTATGAGTGGGTATAGTAATGCGCCTTACTTGTTTTTTTAGTATGCTTTGTTAGAGAAGTTTTTTTTTTTTTGCTTTTTAATAGTTTCTTTTTTTTTAGATTTTTTTTGCCTTGATATATGAGCGTGCGTCTGTGTGGAGCTTAGCTTCATGTCAATGTGTGTCAAATGGCTTTAGTTCACTTTTATATTGGTCCAATTTCCTAGTAGTTGCAATAAGCGGTGAAAAGATGTAAAAATGTCTCTAAAATTGAACTGGTGTGATTGAAAACAGTCCAAGTTGGCCGAGAGTGAGAAAGCTTTGCGATTTGAGTACAAATGTGATATGCTACAGGAAAATCATTAAAATATGTTTTACATGTGAAATGCCTATGTAGGCTCTTGAGCTGGTGTGATATGAATCGAATGTCCATGATATTGACGGTTTAACAATATGTATTTGATGTATATTTATTATTGGGTTTTAATTAAACTAATTCGCTTTTATATTCACTTTTCTAACATGAGGAAAAAAGTTGTTTTTTTTATAATAAATGTCTGATTACCCTTATTTTGTGGTGCGATTGGACTGATTTTGAAATGGAAATTCAAGTTTTCAGTATGCATTTCCCTTAATGCGTGCACAAGGGTATATTCTATTCGTGTAAAAGTATGTCTGTGTGTTCTTGAAAATTCCTTTACAAGATCAAGGAAGGATCAGGGTGTTCTAATATTTTTTAAAAGTTTGCAACGCAGTAAAGGAGTTATCAGCATCTACAGCAGAGTCGATCTAGCCATGTCCGTCTGTCCGCTTATACACAAACTAGACTCACAGTTATTGACAGAGTCTTCTCTTTATTGCAGGTAGTATATATGACAGAACGGACCAGAGGGATCGACTATATAGCTGCGATGGAAAGATAACTTCGTTTCTTGCTTTTTAATGGTAACCATGAAATAGCCTTGAGCTGGTCCCGTTAAAGCGACCCACAAAACGTTTAAGTACTGAGGTATTATCAATGAATATCTTTTTTTCTTATCTTTGACATGAAAAATGCCTGAACCAGGACTCATTGGGGTCAAACAGCTATCAGTATTAGACTCTCATACCCGGGCCCGAAAAGTTTTTATTTTGTGTGGCTGTGATTTTAAAAACCGCCAAAATTTATTTTTTAAATTCGTTAAGTGGCATAAACGGTCCTGTGGTGGTAAAAATGCGTTTGCGAGTTTGCAAGATCAGTGAAAAAGCCGAAGTGTTTTGGTAAAACTAAGCAGTTTAATTGCACCACAAAATGTTACTAATTGTTGTTTAATTTTTTTTTATTTAAATTTCAGCTATAAGTATGTAAGAATACTGGGTGTGCATATTGCTTCTGTGTATGTAAACATGGAATTGAATTATTCTGAGATAAGGGACACCCCCTTGGGAATACTGAATAAACTAATATTACAACACAAAAACGCTTTTTAAACAAATATAGGTCGCCAATAAATAAATTTAACAAATTAAAACAAACTTTATTGCATACTACACGTAACCGTGTTGGAATGATCTGCGAGTACATTATTTGTGACAATTATCGGCCAGCTGACTAGATCAAAGGTTGAAAATAAAAACTATTTTTCATATTTACAAATAAAGATGAAAACAAAAACATTTGTGTTTTTTTAAATGAGGCACAAAAGTTATTTTTTTGGTTAATAATCAAAACCCATGATAACAAATATTTTTTAGTGTGATTTATTTATTTGAATGATCTTCAGTCTCCAGTTGATGATGAACTGGAGCTGATTTTGCCAAAACGTATTTGTACTGCTAACACGCTAGAGATTCGATTTGCGATTGATGTACACAAATTTGTTGCTTGCTTTTGAAATACCGAATAACTTAATTGTCAAGATTACCGAAAAAACCCGCTGAAATTCTTCACTACGCCATGCCTCTCCTCGCTGTCCTTGCCTTGCCGCCTGTCTGCTGTGAGTCGTAAGCATTTCATTCCCATTTGTTGACCGGGACGGACTTGGTTCCATCCGCAGCCTGCTGAATTTGGTTAAATTCCCTTACCCGATCACTTATCGATAAGCATTTTGGTTGCTTCTCTCCTGGGGAAAAAATGTCAGATGTAAGTTGCGAAGTTTTTAATTTAAAATTTAGGTTTTTATTTTTCATAATTAAAGTAAAAAGGGTCCCACAAGCTCTGATGCAAATCAACGTAAATTTATGGGATGAGCTGGTCAATGTGCTTAAAATAATATCACAATAACTTGTTTTTTTTCGGCACTTGTCATAAATTATTAAACACTTTTAAGTGCCTTAATTCGCTAATGCTAAATGAACAATTAAAACTTAAGAAGAACTTAGAACGTAATTGGAAATAAGTAGTAACCGAAAGCGAAAATTTCAAATAATCGGAGAGCTTGATCCAGTGATCAGTGTGGCGCCTAACGCTGAGATATCAAACAGCTTCAAACAAATTGTCAAATGCTTTATAGTCATAGTAGGTGAGGTATACGAACTGAGCGAAAATAAGAATAGTGGAAAACACGATTTGTCTACTTACATTATTAACACAATACATTACACAGAATAAAATAAAATGTTGCAGTTTATACGACTAAGATGCAAAAGTAGCAGAGAGCGAAGAACAAACCTGGACGCTTGCATACGTCGAAATTGTGAAAACCTTTTAGGCCGAGACTCAGCAGCTTTAGTGACTACATTCCTGCCAACTTGTCGATTCAAAAATGAAAGAGGTAAACACACACACAATCGGTACGGTACCCTTCAGCATCCGTAACGCCTCACGCTTCTGCTCCAGATGTACACACACCACCACGCACCTCGCTTGTTTTTGGCATAGTTTTCGTTTTTTTGTGGGTTTTTTGTGGTAAGTTATTTAGTTTACTCGGCTTTGGGGTGCAAGTGCAACTCATCTCTAGCGCTTGCGCTTTGTCATACAAAGTCCAGCTCGGAACGGGTGCTATACATCTTGCGTTCCATGGTGCGCTCGAACCACTTTTTTATTTCGGAAACAACCAGCACGGAGGAGGTGAGCGAGACCAGGAAGAAAATGTCGTAGGGCGTCAGTGCCTCTGTCTGGAACACCATCTGGAGCGGAGGAAAGTAGACGACCAGCATTTGACCGACAATCGAGAAGCCGACAGCAAGCAGGAACATGCGATTGGTAGTTAGGCCGATTGTGAATACACTCTTCGTCTGCGAACGGCAAGAGAGTGCATTGAACATGTCGAAGAACACAAAGCAAGTGAAGGTCATAGTCGTGTCCCGCTTGGTCTTGCCCAGCGTCCCATCGGCCATCTCCCGCTGAAACACCCAGAGCGTGCCCAGAACTATTATGCTGGCGCTCAGGAGCACATTCACCACCACCGACTTGGTGATCATGGGCTGCTTCACATTGCGAGGCTTTTGCTTGAGCACGTCGTGGTCCACGGGCTCCACGCCAAGTGACTGTGCGGGGGGGCCGTCCATTATGATGTTGATCCACAGAATCTGCATAGCGTTCAGGGGGTTGGCAATGTCCATCAGGGTAGCCAGGGCGATGAGAGCCAGGGCTGCGATTGAGGTGCTCAGTTGAAAGCGCACAAAGTTCCGAATGTTGTAGAAGATGCCCTTGCCCTCCTCGATGGCAGCACTGTTGAGGTGAAGTGAAGCCGGTTAGTAAAATGTAGTAATAACTTCACGCACTCCCCTAATAGGTGTATGTATGTACTCACATAATGGTGTGGAAATCATCATTGACCAAAATCATGTCCGCTGCCTCCTTGCATACGTCAGTCCCGTTCTTGCCCATTGCAATGCCAATATCCGCCTTCTTTAAAGCCACTCCGTCGTTGACGCCATCCCCAGTCATGCCAACTATGTTTCCGGTGCGCTGAAGGGACTTTACTATCTCCAGCTTGTGCCTCGGCGACACTCGGTAGAAGACGCTCACATTGTTCGCTACCTTGTCCAGTTGATGCTCGTTCATTTGATCTATCTCCTGCCCGGACAGCGTCTGGTGGTGTATTGTGTCAATGCCGATGAGATTCGCTAAAGAAAATTGAAAAATAACTTCGTTAAATAATCTCAATGGCACACATGCGACTGCATTCCCCTTATCCTTAAAAGTACTTTGAAAGCCTTGTATTATTCCTCCCCTCACCTGAGACAGGCCTTACAGATGTGACGAACTGTTTTTTAATTGCATTTTCAAACCAATTGTTGGGGACACTATGAAACAAGTAAATTAACTTGCTTTAACGACAGACCAAAAAGCTGGCCCAGCTGGAATCCAGGAACCTTCAGTTAAATCCCCACAGAGAACTCCAAATCGTACACTAATTTATAGGGTGCGCTGGCTATTAAGAAAACAGTTTTCAAGAATTCCATTGAAAGGCAAGCCTTACGATGAAAGACTTTTGAACTCTCCCCATCGCTTGCACTGAAAATTCGAACCAAGTTCTAAATAGATAATGGAACTACACCTAATATCAAGATGTTGGTATTTGATTCAAAAACAAGAAATAAAGCA
This sequence comes from Drosophila baimaii, assembly GCA_018874675.1. Taxonomy (NCBI): domain Eukaryota; kingdom Metazoa; phylum Arthropoda; class Insecta; order Diptera; family Drosophilidae; genus Drosophila; species Drosophila baimaii. The sequence goes on along the minus strand of JAEIIU010052613.1, from coordinate 5,950 downwards.
AAAGTAAATGAACACTTAAAAACACATTTACCTTGGAATTTCATGCATAATGAGCGGGTCGTTTTACAACATTTTGAAACACCAAATATGGTATATCTAGCTCCTATAGTTTCTAGATCTGTTATTTTATACAGACAGGCAGACAAACATGTCCAAATCGACTCGGCTGGTGATGCTGATCAAGAATATACATTGAAGAAACGGATATGCCTCATTCTGCCTTTTAAATACTTTCAAATAATTTATAATACACTTGTACCTGAAGGGTATCGGGTATACTTTTTTACCAACAACTTTTAACTTAAGTAACTCCCAAAGTTGTCTAATTTATTCAAAATATAAATAATAAATTGCAATTAGCAACCGAAAAGTTTTAAATGAATTCTTGAATAGTACGAAATCAATGACCCTTTTTTCGGGTGTACAATTTCAATTTCCTGCTTCGTTGCTAAGTGAGCACAACAGGATGCAGCAGTTGTGAAGCAACAACAACAGCGCCAAGAGACCCTTTGTGAAAAGTTTCGTCGCCATTTTTCATTATGGCGCCCGCTTATTTGTCTCGCCAAGCAGTGTACAGAGCGAATAGACCATCCCTATTCCAGGTCCCATGTAAAATATTTTTTCAGTCAGCGTGGGCACTGAATAGTAAACAGCAACAGCAAAAGCAACAGGGTGAACACAATGGAGATACGCGCAAAATAAGCAAGAGGAAAACGTAATTAAAACGCATTCAAGGACCCAGTCCTGCTTCGCCCTCCGTCTAGTTCCCAGACAATTATAAGCAGCCCGTCGTTGCCATCGCGTGTTCATCATTTCAGGTTCCTGTTCCAAGAAATATCAAAGGTGGAAACAAATACCAGTATCGTTATTAACCCCCCTTATTTATACCCTTGCTGGGGTTATTATAATTTAAGTCGGAAATTTGGCTATCTAACCATGATCATCTACACAAACTAGTCTCTCTATGTATAAAAAGCTTTGTCCTTCAATTTATAAGAAAAAATCAATTTTCAATCCGTTCTCGGTATTTCCCGGTATTTAATGTCCAAAATCAAATACTCAAGCTTTTATTATCTCGTAGACTGCATATAATACGTAGCCAAATTGGAAGTGCATCAATCAAAATAGTTTGCCCTATCCCAGCCGCCCTGCACCTATCCCAGCCGCCCTGCTGCCTGCTCAGGCGTATTGGATTTCTTAAATTAGCCAACTGCTTACTCACTTACTAGACCGGGCAAACTAAATACGAATTTAAGAGATACGAAAACGACCGGGACAAATAAAAAGCAAAAGAGGAATCAATTTTTCTTTTCCTAATAAAGAGCTCCCGAATCAAGTTCGCAATACATGCAGAGGATGGTCCCTGTCCGCGACAGATGTGACTATGATGAAAGCGATGCAGATGACGATGGAGGGACTGGGGTTGAATTCTCCTCGTAGTTCATTATTTCTACTTCTGTCTGCTGGCTACTGACAACGATGATGTCGACTCCTGCTTTTTCTTTGTCTCAGGATATTAGATGTGGCCCCAACTTTAAAAGTGCAAGAGGAACAGCCACCTGAGCGTGGTTTCCTCTTCGTCTTTCCACTGTCAGAGGACTTCTTTTTCTTTATGCTCTTTGCGCTTTCCACATTTATTTTACCAAGTAATCTTTTGGGAGTATCCTTTGTATGCAAAAACTTAAATTTAAATGTGTGCTCTCACCCTGATGGCGCATTTATCTTTAAGCGCTAATAAAGAAATACGACATTTTAAACCTTATCCTTAATTATTACCTAGAGCTTACTGTACATAACTTTCGTTAACTTAATTAGATGATTTTTAATACACAAAAAAATTAATTTTTATGCGGCTGACGGAAAAAACACAGTATTTCAGTGTGGATGGCAAACCGTGTAGTGACGATGTGCATCGAGAGTCAACTACTTTATGTACATGTGTAAATGAGCAGAATATAATAAACTCACAATTTAATTAAATAATTTGAAAATGATTTTTTGTTCTAATATTTATTGTAACCTCGCGAAGAGGTGCTTTTGTCTGATAAAGAAAGTGACATAAGCTAATTTATTTAAGGGGGAAGATGGTAAGGTTAATTCGATGCGAAACGGATAGGTGTCCCGATGAACTGTCGGGGCTTTTTTGTTTAAATTTGTTATCAATTTTTAAAATCATAAATCCCATTTTCGAGAAAACAAAAAAACCGAATAATTTTTCATTGTATGAATCCGATTAAAAGGGAAGTTTTACATGAACCAGATAAAAGGTAAAAGTCAAAATTAAATGCTAGAGGAAATAGAGGAATACTTACTAGTAACCGTAACACTAATCCCCAAGTACTTACATATCGCCAATGCCGTTTCCTGTGCATCTCCAGTTACCATCTTGACCCGCACGCCGCTTTGCATCAACATTTCGATGGACTCGCGCACCAACGGCCTCGGAGGATCAGTGATGCCGACCAGGCCGCAGTAGATGAGGTCCTGCATGGATCGTCCCTTGGCCAGCGCTAGTACCCGGAGGCCTTTGCGCCCGATCTCGTATGCTTCGGCCAGGAACTCAGACTCATTCTGCTTCGTTAGGGGCACGGTCTGTGTGCCGAACTGGTACTTGGTGCACTGCGGCAGCAATGTCTCCAGCGCACCCTTGGCGAAGAAGATTTCCTCCTTGTTGTTGTTGTACTTGTGGATGCATTTAACGGCCATCATCTTTTGCTCCGAGCTAAAGGGGTACTCCTGGATGCGCACATAGTTCTCGGCGGTTGCATACATGCCGTTCTTCATGGCCACTGCCACCAGAGCACCCTCGGTGGGCTGACCCAACAACGTGCCCTTCTGGATGTAGGCGTTGTTGCAGACGGCTCCGATCTCCAGGAGGTTCGTGATGTTGGACTTGGCCATTTCCACGTTGTTGCAGTGCCGAATGTGGATCTCGCCCTGGTCATTATAGCCGGCACCAGTCACGTCGGCCATGTAGCCGTCAGAAGTGATAATGATCGTAGCCGTCATCTCGTTCTTCGTCAGGGTGCCCGTCTTGTCCGAGCAAATGACGTTTACGCAACCAAGTGTCTCTACGGTGGGCAGCTTCTTGACAATGGCGTTTCGCTTGGCCATCCGCATAACGCCCAGCGCCAACGTGACTGTGACTACGATGGGCAAGCCCTCGGGTATGGCGGCCACAGCCAGGGATACGCTAATGTTAAACATCTCCGAGAGAGGCTTTCCCTGCAGCCAGCCAAGCAGCATGATCACGCCGATAATGAGAAAGGAGTAGAAGCTTAACTGGGCTCCCAGAATGTCCATCGACTTCTGCAACGGCGTCTTGGGAGCCTCCTCGGCTTGCATCATCTTGAAGACCTCGCCGAACTCGCTGCGCTCCCCGGTGCTCACTACTATGCCCTTCCCATTGCCGCAACGCACAAGCGTGCCCATGAAGGCAATGTTCTTCATGTTGCTGTGGTCCTTGACGTTGGTGTTGTTCAGTAGGACGTCAGTGATCTTGCGCGCCGGCTCCGTTTCGCCGGTAAAACTGCTCTCGTCAATAGATAGGTCCACGGCCTCAAACAGGCGGATGTCGGCAGGGACGCGGTCGCCTACGTTGAGGTGCACCACGTCACCTGGGACGAGTTCGCGAGCCAGGAACGTGTCCAGCCGACCCTCGCGCAGACAGTGACACTCGGGTGGCACCAGCTTCTTAAGCTCTTCCAGGCTTTTCTCCGAACGATACTCCTGGATGAAAGCCACCGTGACCACGATCAGAATGGCGATGGTTATGCTCACGGCGTCGTCAAACTGCTTCATTATCACGGAGACCATGGCCGAGCCGAGCAGCAGCAGGATAAGCGGGTTCTTGAACTGCTCAATATACTTTCTCCAGGTTGGGTCTTCTTCGACAAGCAGCAGCTCGTTGTGGCCGATGATCTTTGCCCGGTACTTGGCTTCCGTCCATTTTAGGCCGGTCCGCACGTCGACCTGCAGCCGTCCAGCCACCTCGGAGGCGCTGTGGGTCGACGACTCCGACGTAGATAGCAGCATTTCAGGTGTGAGAGTCAGACCAGTCTGCCAAAAGAGAGAGATAGAATAGAGATGTTGTCAGAGTCAATCGTAACTATTCAATATATAATATCACCAAGTGCCATGCCAAGTAATCCTCCCCAATTGTTATTTATACCTGGACACAAATCTAAGAGTTGAGAAATTAAGAAATTAAGTTTCTCTCTCCCACTAAATTCGTCAACAAGTCTCTAATTATTTATAAAGCTTTCAGGACCCTCTACTTCTCCCTCCCATGAATTGTTTTGACCCAGATATTAACTTTCCTAACTCCGTTGTCAAGCTGCATAAACCTGCTTAGTATACGTTTCAAAGGGGTAAAAGCCGAAGTTGTATGACAATAAGGAAATGTAAAGGTATATGTATAGACGACTTATTGGATGACCCAATTATCACGTGCCCAAAGGCGGATGTCATGCAATGGAGAAGATGTTTGTTAACATAAGTTGCAGTCCGTTTATTATTTGAACTTTTGTGTTAGATTTGGGCAATTTGATTTTGGTTCATATTTCATGTATAATAACTGAAGCGACATATTTTTTTAACTAGATTTATTAATTTATATTTTATTTTTATAACTTTTATAGTCGAGAAAACAAGACGGTAGCTTTCTTACTTGATTTTGAGTTGGTTTCGGGTTAGTTTCGTTGGGTTTGTTTTGGGTTTGTATTTCCAAAAAAAAAAACAATTCTTATAAAAATAATTTAACAAAATATAAAATGCATAAAAAAATGTCTAAAAGCTCAAGTTTCCATTCCATGTTTGTGTACATTTTTTGGGGTTTTTATTGTTAGTTGTTTTATTTGTTAGTCGAATTTTCCAAAATACACTTCTCGGGCTTCTTTGGCTAGCGGATGAGTCATTATAGTAATACTAAACATTCTATACCGATTTTTGATTTTACTATTCATTGAGACAAATACATATGTATATTCTGAAAGTACTCCTCCCTAACCGCGGTATACTTTAATGTCTTCTTCCTGATGAGATCTGTTGTTCCGACCTGCGGTCCCAAATCGCATTAATATCCCACAAATAGTCTAAAATAGAATTTGTAGCTTTGGAACTTTCGTGAGCGGCAATAAATTATCATTAAATCCAAATTGGTCAGCTCGACTTTTTTCAGCGGACTTTTTTTTCTAAACGTAATGCATTATTTAAGCACATGAGCTTATGGGGCCGACGAGTAGAATATTTAATTCACAGATAATTATTTAATGTTGTTGTTGTTTTTGTTTGTGTCCAATTAGATTTTATACAAAAATCCACACAGCCAAAGGCATTGCAGAGAGCCAGACCCAAGTAACAGGTCAGATTATCAGCTCGGCAGCTGTAGTACTAAAATTCATATTAAAATCCTCACAGCCAAGCCCATTTCAGAGGCGGAGACCCATGTCAAATTATTTACTCCACAGCTACAGTTCAAGAATTCACGTTGGATTAGAATTGTTAGGCACTCGGTGATAACTGAGCCATCGCTATCATTTAATTTCCATTTATATATTTTAAAATATACATATTTTTTAAAACATTTATGCATAAAACAGAGGACTGCACCATTACAAACACATGCCGACATTGCATTTTGAAGAGTGATAAATATAACAAAGTGGTTACACATAAAAATAACTTATATTTTATTTAATATGCATTAAATAAAGGAATGACTAAAAACAGGTACATATTTAAGTATAAAAGGGATTAGATTTAGGCACAAAAGTCACAATCTGACAGAACTGGTGCTATGTTTACATTTTGCGGGAGCCAAAGCCATACTGTGCGAGTGCCGGCTGAGAAATGGGGACCACTGGCATAAAACATAGTTTTTTCCTATTTTCACATATTGTCATGTGATTCACCGTTTGATCTAATGTCAGCTATGTACATATATGATATA
>JAEIIU010052603.1:0-14439 GCA_018874675.1 Drosophila baimaii | reverse complement strand
GTCGCGCTTTCTCTATATATGTAAACATTGTGTAAGAATTTTATTAAATAAAACAACAACAAGAAATTGAGGGAAAATGTATAATTTATTTTAAATAAATTCAATTGTTGAGCAGATGAGTTGACTTTATTATTTATTATTTTTAAAAAGCATTATAGTTTCGTCGGTTGTGAAGGTGCCTCTTTTTCAGCTATAGCTTCAGATATTGGGGTATTCAAGTGGAGACGGATGACCAAGAGCATTCGGCATTCGAGGCTGAAAACGGTCATTTAAAAATTTATAAAAAATAAAATATTCAATTAAATAAGAAGCAGTTTAATTTGGTTTAACAACTGAGAGAGCCCAGTAGTTCAGACGTATATCCCAGACAATTCCGGAGCTCCTGAAATATAGGAAAATGTTCCTAAAAATGTTGAATTTCTGAGCTTTAGGTAAGTTTCTTTTCAAAATTAAGAAAATATTGTTTCGGACATTCAGAGTAAGGTGACTTTCAAGCGAAATAAATATATCTTATGTGAATCTGGGTTGTGAATGTATTTTTGTTGCTAAAGAAGTACAAATTCCGATAAATTTTTACTAGTTTTCAGCGATTTCAGGATAAAATACATACTTATGTAAATGTATGTATATATGTACATATACATACATACATCTGATTGTATATAGGAACCTTTACGAAATGCTTAGACACAGAACGTCAAAACTGTGTAAACTTCCACATATTAATCTTTAACAAAATTTCAAATGTACTATACATATACCTAATACCTCCCCGATTCGGCTAAATATTTGAAAGCAAAATTGAGATAGTCTTTGTTTTAACCCGAAATTGAATATAAATCGAACTGAAGGATAATGGCGCTACGTCTTATTAGCTTAACGCGCTCCTTCATGACTCCTTCCCTGCTTGTGTCAAAGGTAAGCGCCATTTGGATGCACAGAGAGGAAGCTTACTTATCCATCCTCTATTCCCGAACCGATCCGATCTGCAGTTGAAGCCAGCATCACCGCCAAGCCGCTCCTACTTACTAAGCAGTAAGTAGAGAATTCAACAGCTGCTCGTGTCCATCTGAAAATATATGTCTCTTATAGGGGACCGCCTCGTACCGTTTATAGACGATGTCCCATGCGTATTCTCGAAAAAGGCCCTTATGCACCATTGGGGGGTGAGTTTCTAAGCTAGAAAGTTTTAGACCCTATTCCAGGACTTACCCATCGAAAGTGTATAATTAATTACGTGTGTTAACTAAACAATGATCAAAATATTCATATGTTTGTGGCAAGTGGTGTCTATATACGTTTCTATGCTTACATTAGGTGCCTCTAACAGACGTTTAGAGCGGTTCTAAGTAGGTTTTTGTAAAGATCAATTAGTAAATGAGTGCCAAACGTAAAATTGTTGGTTAATTTGTGTATCTGATAGACAAAAGATCGAACTAAAGACCATATTTACCAGACTAACTACGCGCGCAAGATTATTAGATACAAAATCAAAATGTAAGTGTAGGTAGGGAGTTGGAAAATGCACGAAACTTAAATTAGGTTGAAACTACAGAGCAAATATTATTTTATGTGAAACATTTATTGTGGTATATTTGTATATATATATATATATATATATATATATATAGTATGTATATATAATTAATTTGTTAATTACGCTGCAACATTTAAGATGAGTTTGGTTTGTTTCGAGTCTCGTGTGGGTCAAACAGCAAATTTATACGCAAATGTAAGTTTACACAATACCAACCGATGTCTGTTCGTCTGTGTGAATGAGTGTGCATGTATGTATGTAAGTACATATGTTCTACGCTCTAATCAAATCTATACGTTATCTATGAATACTTTATATAATATATACGTTTCAATAATATAGTATTTATATATACTGCATAAGAAGCTAAGGGCAACCAACTTCGGAAATGGCATTGAAATCATTTCGAAAACTTCTCCGGTTCGGACATAATTTGCTGGTCTTTGGAGTATAATTATTTCGTGTTGGACCAGCAATTGCAACGTAAAACATTGAACTTGAGAAATTATCCTCGTTATATGTTAATATTCATTCTTATTGCGACCAACACACAATTACCCACACAGTGGTAGGTATTATCATTAAATTGGTTCGTCTTTTAACTGAGCGCTTAGGGTCTAATGTTAGCTTTTCTTTGGGTCTTTACTTTACTTCGTCAATCGAGTGCTCAAGATCGTGCCCACCTTCAGCACATCTTCGAAATACAAATATATATGTATATGTATATTTTCATATAGATTTATCATTTGAGTTGGCCTCAACATTAACACATCGGTATCAAAGTTATATATGTTTTCATTTATATTGCTTATGCGTTGTCCTCGCTCCTCCAATTAAATATCTACGTAATATCCGACAGTTAATTGTTGAATCATATGATTTACCTTTCGTTTAGAGGATAATCTCTGTCAAACTTTGAGTTCACACAAAAGGGGTATTGTCGCATATGTATGTAGTTTCTTACATCGAATTTTCTTCGCTTCTTACACTCTGATCACTGATCTGAGCTAAGATTTCTTTGTATATCATAAACCAGCATTGCCTTCTGTGTGTCCTAAGTCCTAAGATAAAGCAAATGATAATATAGACAGAAAAGAGAATTGGATACCACTTGTGTCTATGTATGTACAAATCAGAATGATCTAAATAAAAATACTGCAAGTATTGCTCTAAATGTATCATACAGTAAAAACTAAATTAAATTCAAATCAGATACGCATTCTTTGTAATGTGAAACCTATGGAAAAGTAAGAGCTAAGGTCGATTATGATACCGACATAAGTTTACCCGGAACTCTAGTTTTATGTTATTATATTTTAAGCCCTGGTTGGGCAACGAATGTCAAGGAGGATCCAAAGGATTCCGCATCAGCGGTATATGTTTCGTTCCTGTAATTCAAAGTATTTCTATTGCTTTGTTTTTGAAGGCAGACACAAATATTTACAAATAATCAACTAATCGTTAGAGGCCCGGGTATGAATTAACAAAAAGGAGTGTTCTGTATCTACTAATAAATTAAGTGAAAATGTGTAAAATAAATAGAGATATATTTACTAAATGAGGCAATCATTTAACTTTACGTTTACGTTACCATTACTGTTAAGATTACGAGATAAGTGGTACCAATTTCGAAACGGATAGTACGTTATACAAGTACATTTTACAAAGTCTAATATGACGGTGGTTTCTAAATTCAACTATCAACTAATTGATTACCATTCGAATGGATTATTATTTAATTACATCTAAACTTACGCTAGACATTAATAATACAATATGTTATACAGACACTTTAGTTTGGTTTTTTTTGTTGTGCATTATACAGGAAGAAAAATATTTCGTGCAAGCTACTGTTAAATTACATACAAGGAAGCTTTTCCAGATCGTTTCTTTCTCGTATTCCATTTATTTCAAATCAAATACAGAGGTTTTATTTGTAAAATTTGCTTTCACATTTCGTTTATTCGTTTCGATTCGTTTCAATTCAAAAAGGGTTTACGCCAAGAAGTTTTCAATAGGAAAATTACACAAAGGGTTCACATTATATATTTTTTTTGTCAGCAATTTGTTTGATTTTTCTCGGGTTGGGCTTTATAGGGTTTGTTAGGCTAAAAGAGTAAATATCGTTTACATGTCCTTTGTATATATCGAAAGAATTATATATTGTGTTTCAGTATATATATACTTATATATGAGTGTCTAAACATCGCTACAAGTATAGAGCGAGAAATAGAGCGACAGCAGTTACATGTTACAGAGTTACAAGTTACGGGGCGTTGTATATAATATATATCCGTTTCCGTTGCAGGCTAAACAAATAATAACCATCTCATAAACAAATGTATAAATTTGAGGCTGTTACAAACACCGAATAGATGCATACTCTCGGATCTATGGCTACGATTCTCAGCCCAAGCCAAACTCAATTCTGGGGGTTTTCGTACTGGGGTTCGCTTACGGCCTAAAAGTTATATCATATATATATGTGAAAACTTATGGCTAGCCTTCAAATTGTTTACCAAGTCGTTCAATATAATGCACTTGCTTATTTTGTATATAGTTTGACTTCCTTCATTCATATATGTTTGTATTTGAAGAAACACATTTACAACAGTTAGTAAGAAGACCCTTCCATTTCCTCCCGATTTTTCTTTAGTAAGAGGTCAAATCAATATCTGTGGCTGGGGGGGGGGGTATCTTTATAAGCGGGGATATTTCAACTTAAAATCTGAAATCAAACGTCTACAACTTCTCCCTTTCATTGGGTCAATGATTTCGTTTAAAATTCCTCGTTGCAAAAATTGTACTGATCGATTACGTCTAACAAGTAAGTATTAGCCAAAAGCTGAGCTCTTTCTTTCCGTTGAAATTGAAATCGCTTCGAAATCATCGGCGGTGCTAAGTAGACAAATAAAAAAAAAACAACTTTCCGCATAACTGAAATTTCTTTTTCTCTAAATTTCACTTTCCCCTTGTCACTATTGGTGTAAGAACTTTTGTCATGTCAATTAGTTGCTGGAAGACGAGTCTAAGTTATGTTTTCGTTTCGTTTAGGAAAGTCTTGGCAAGGCTTTCTGCTGAAATTTTCGTTTGCGGTTTTACTCACCTTAGTTATTTTATGTTATTCACATTTATTCATTTATTATTTTCTAGCCTTTATCAAAAATCCTCGGTTGCATCAATGCATAAAAATTGAACTTGGTGTTGAATTCGTTCGTTTCGATTTGCTTTTCTTTTCAAAATACAGCTCAGTATAATTGATATGTTACGAGCCCGTAAAAGTAATCATCATTCCTTCCTACGTATCTTTATATAAGAAAACATGTTCCTTTTTTGAAGTATATATATATTTTTTTTGTTTTGTTTTTTAATATTATTATGGTATATTTGAATTTTGTTGTTTTGCTTAACACTTAAATTAGGTTTGAATGCGACTTGTTGTTGTCTTTGATTTTAGCATTTCGTTAAGCATTTGAAATGAGCAAAAGTAGCCACTTTTCATTCTCTTAATTAATACGTTATGCATTTAATATATAATTTTAGCAATTGATAAATATATATAGCGCTTGTTGTCGAATAATCTCTTGAATACTTCGCTGCATTGCTTCGAAATTATTTAACACGTTCACGTAGACTTAATTGTAAGCTTACGAACTAATTCTCAATAAATTAAATTAAAGGATTCTTAGAGCATCATTTTCAATGTGTTTTATATGTTTCGTTTGTTGCTTTTTTAAATTTCCCGCTTTAGTGCGGGTAAATAATTGCTTTTAGATTTTATTGTGTTCGTTCGTTTTTTGGTTTTAGTTTTTCCACTTTACTTACCATCATTTTTTTGTTGTCATTCTTTGTTAATGAAATAAATTGTGCCTATGCACATCAATTGACTAGCTTTTTGAGTGTGTTTTGGTGTGTTGTTGTGTTAGTGTTTGGTGTAGTTTATAGCGCTTCGGTGATAGGTAATAAAAAGGAAGAGGCAAAAGAACAACGCCAAATAATAAGCAAGAAGCCAAAAAATGCCAGGATACAAAATCAAAAAGTTCTAATTCAACTATTATTCGGTTTCGCTTTATTTAGGATCTAATATAATAACCTGATTTCTGAATTTCGCTATAAATTTGGTCCTCATTAGTCAATCAAATCAACACTCTACCCTACTTGTTAGATGTACTCGTAGTCGCACATCCAAAACCATATCCAAAATGAAAACTCGTTGTCGGCGCGCTGTTTTCGCGTCTCTGTGGATTCTCTGGAGAATCTCCGTGTTGGAAAGAAAACCTCTTTATACGATTTAACAAAGTTTATATTTCGTTTCGTGGTTTTCTTGGGTAAAACTCGAAAACTCGCGGTTGACACCATCAAAGTGATATGCGTTGTTGTTTTTCTTTTGGTTTTTATAGCCTTCTTCACAACAAGAGTTGATGAAATGTTTTTCTTTCTTTTGTTCTCTGTAATTATGTACGTAATTACGTTTCCTGCTTATACCAAAAACTCTACTCTTAGTATGCAATTTGACACATTTCGAGAGACGCGCCTCAATATATAATCGATATATACATATAATATATAATTTTTTGTTTCGGTTTTACTAATTGAATATATCACGGTCTTGCTAAATATCATCGTATGTATATATATGTATCTGTATCTTTATGTAAATATCTATAAAGTTTTCGCCACTTGAGTTGCGCTATCTAAACCCAACTACATTCAAATTGCTAAAACCACCTCCGTCGCGCGCCCGATCCGAGTCCATATCCAAAAGGCTCCCTCGGATCGGGCTCGGTCCTCCATGTCGATCCGATTACATATAGTAGTGAGTATAAGTACTTTGCTCAGATTGTTAGGTAATTTGGTTTACGAATACTGACACTTGAATGCTGAAACACAGTTGATCTTATTGTCATATGATGTATGTGTGTATGTAAGTAGATGTAGGTAGTATGTATGTATGTAAGTAGTTAATGCTAATGCCTTGCTAATTAATGGGGGGCATCTGGGATCTCAGATACAGATGATATGGGGTTGTTGTCTCTGCATTATCTCGGAGATTGTATAAAGGATGTAACTCAATTGACTACTGTACACGTTTCATCATGCTTTGTTTGTTGTTCCATAAAAATGTGTGTGTGTATATCTATTAAATAGGAGAATAAGTAACTATGTTTTATCTAAGTATGTTGGTAGTAAACCTACGAGCTAAAACGAAAAGAAACTCCAATACTCCAGTGTTTAAATGTTGGTTTATATATTACAGCAAGTTCTTTTTTTATTGTAGTTGAGATGGCCCGATAAATGATGAAATAGAAAATCAACTAAGTACTTTTGCGCAGAATATATAGAAGAAACTCTTGGCGACGCTACACGACACGAAAACAAAGGCAAATGTACTGATTCTGTTTAAGATTTTCGGTTTGATATTCGGGGGCTGCCTGATAAGTAATGCTATGCACTCTGAATGTTCAGTTCACCATTGGTGATTAATTGATTATTTACTTATAAACCAGCCCCGTCCGTAGTGAGCAATCCAACTATTTGTTTTTGGTAATCAAAAAATAGATATATGTATATGTATATATTTATAGAGAGAGAGCGCTATATAAGTATGTTCGATCTGATTACTATATATATCAAAATTAGCAAGCTACTACTTTGGGTATATATCTTTGGTACGAGAGTATAGAAAACAAAACATTTCATTGGATATAAGAGGTATATTGTTTTTTTATATCGGATTCAGACTGTTGCAACTGTTACAAGTACAAAGAACTAAGTAAATTGGCCGACTTCGGTCGGTTTATATATATATGTATATATGTTGAATGTTGAAGCATAAGGAAATGTTTAACGAAATCATAAATTATTCTCCAAGTATTACAATAAACATAGGCGGCAACTATTACAGCATTTTTTGACTTCTTGCGTTAGCAGCTAGTATTATAAATAAATATAAAATGCATTAATCAAATGTAAATCATTTTATTTGTTTGTTTGTTTCTTTTTTCGTTTATAAAATATGTCAATAGAACAAGGTGTGTGTGTAAGTGTAACTAAAAGGAATATCTCATTATTTTTAGCTTGGACTGGCAGGGTAAATCAATCTTATGCTAAAAGCAATGGTTCTGAGATCGAGATCTGACAGAGGAATTGGGTAAAAAAAAGTAAATATTAATATCGATAAGTAAATGGCACCATAGCATGTGTTGTGGAATGTGTTAAGAGTCTTAAGCGTAAATAATAAATAAATAAATAAATTAGTTTCTGCATATGAAGATGGTGGGACGACGAGTCTCGAATTCAGCCCAGCAAAGTGTGAAATGAGTTTCGGTTAATATTCAAAATCTTTGGTATACAAAAACGATAATAGTACATCATCATACTCACCCCGCCTCGAGGCGTGAAATCTACAGGAATTAAAAACAATTCTCCGCACACACAATCGTTTACTTTCTTTTTTTGGTACTTTTTGTACTGGCAAATGCATCGAAATGTATTACATTCTACACATGGGTGATGGGATCAGAAAAATATATATAGAGAGAGAGACAGAGAGAGAGCACAGCACAACACAAAAGATAATACGAGGAAAATCAAACCAAATACGATACAAATATATATACAATCAAATTATGTAAGTACAAATAATAAGAAAACACAAATGGTTTTTTGCTCAAATCATTAGCAAAGTTTCTTGTTTGTTGGTTTTTATTATTAAACACAAAAGTAATTACTTCAAATGTTGTTTTATTGTTCTTTTCCATATAATGTGTGTATGTGTATGTGTGTAATGTGTATATAAACTAGATATTTACATACGCAAAAGATTACTTTCCAAATGAATAACTAGGAACTAAAACTAAACTTCAAACATGCAAGCGATTCAAATGAGACAAAAATACTTAACTAAGGATCAGGAGCAGGTAGTCCGTGGATACTCTCCTCACTGCGAAATCTGTTTCTTGGTTTCAATGGATGAAGTAGCAGTACTTGTCGAATTCAGAATACAAAAATGCAAATGCTACACAAGGGTAATAATTACAAAATATAACTAAGAACTAAGATTGTGCCGTATATTGTATTTTTAAAACCATAAACTACAGTTAAAGTAATGTTTTACCTGGTTTATCATGAGTGGTTTCTTGATGGTTATGCAGATGAGGGCGGGAGGGTGGAAAATGAGGGGAGATTAGTTCTGGCTCTCACTTGAAAATCTCTTAAGAACTACAAAGAAGCCGCTTCACTTTCGTTTGGTCGAAACAAAAAATAGATGCAAATGCCAAGAGGTTATTAAATTACTCGCTACAAATGGTTGAGATTGGGTGGAGACTAAGCTAATTATTACATAACTAAATCAAATTAAAGTCAAGGTCACACACAGAACACGAAACAATATATAGATTTGCTCGTTGTGGGTTTATAATTATATATATATATTATTGTTGTTGTTACAATTATTTAAGTACAAAGAACAGAGTGAAGAGATAGAAGGGAAGATGTAATTGGAGGTCGGTGGTGAGTGGGCTGTGTACGTGTGATGTTTGGTGACGGGATATAACTCAGTTGCTGTATGAATTAAATTCGAACTCAACTAAACGTCTAAAGTAATATAGTTCATGTGGGGTTTTTGATCGCGTTAGTTGGTTAACATTAATTAATAACTCTTTGTCTTGAGCAAAATGTTTTCTTTTGAAGTTTTCCATTCAATTAATTAATACTGCCCTCGCAGGAGTTTTTCCTTTCAGTGGGAAAAACACAAAATAGATCATATTTCAATGTTAATGAGCGCATTTCTCTTGGTTATGCCTTGCCTTGCTCTTGCTTTTTTTTATTTTTATAAATATGTTTTTATATTTACTTGTATTTTATTATTTATATTTTTTTTTAGGTTTTATTAAAATTTATGTTTAGGTTTTTAATGGTACTCTTTTATGCTCTAAAAATTATATATATTAACGGCTACATTTAAACGCAATCACAATCGGTGGTTTTTTAATGTGGTTTTCCTTCTATTCGCTTCTCTTCTAACGCTCTGTAATTTATGTTTTTTGGTTTGAATTTTGTTTCTCCTTGATTTCTCGCCTTGTTTAGCTTTCATTTCATATGATTAGCTTCCTTTAGTTTTCTTTTTTTCATTTTTTTTTTTTTTTGTTTGTTTCTTGTATTGCTTATGATTTGTTGTTATTGAACTCGCCGCCCCGAGAGCGCCTTAAATATAATACTTAATATTTGCCTGCCTACTAACTAAGCCAAACTCAAAGGAAAACTAACTTCATATGAGTAGTGTTGCTGTGTGTGTGGATGGGGGTCATGTGTGTCGGGCATGTGGTGTGTGTGTGTGTTTCATTCAAATTACCAAAACAAAACGCTCGGACCTTAGACGTACATGCCCATGCCGTACATGGCGCTCCAGTCGACGCCCTGGAAGCTGGACATGTCCACGTTGGCCAGCGCATAGTTGGAGTAGGCAGCCGCTGGATTGGCAGCAGCGGCGGCGGCGGCGGCAGCGGCTGCATTCAGGGGATTCCCGGCCACCAGGGCCGCTTGTTGGGCTGCAGCGGCCAGGCTGTGTGCTCCGGCAGCGCCGCCTCCGTTGGCGGCATTGGCCGCCAAAGCGGCAGCCGCTGCGGCCGAGTGAGCCTGCGAGGCGGAATTCGAGGCGGCGACGGCGTTGTGATGGTTTTGCTGCTGCTGGGCGGCGGCCATCTGGGCGTTGTGGGTCTGATGGTGGTGGTTGTGATGATGCTGCTGCTGCTGCTGCTGTTGCTGCTGGTGCTGATGATGGGCAGCTGCAGCCACGCTCTGTGCCTGATGGGCCTGCATCAAGGCGGCGTTGGCAGTGGCGGTGGTGGCGGGGATCGAGTAGGGTGCATATCTGTATGAGGGGACACCAAAGGGTATCAGTTGGGTGTCCGATCAGTACTGGTGCTTGTGCACACACTCACCTGACGCTGTGCAGCGCTGTCTGCGGATATGTGGTCAACAGCTTGCCGAAGCCCGACTGATTGGCCATCGAGGCGGCCGCGGCAGCGTTTTGTACTTGAAACGGATTCTGTGATATGAGAGCAGCCTGCTGGGCGGCGGCGGCGGCTGCTGCCGGCGACTGCAGCAGCTGTGTGGGATTCTGGAGCATGGCCAGCGGGTTCATGCCGGCAACACCGGCGCCGCGGGCTCCGATCAGTTGGCCAGGGGCTGTGGGCAGCTGGACGCCCAGGGTGCCCAGCATGATGCGCTTCTGGAGGAGCTGGGCGGCCGGTGTGACCGAATCCTTGGGCTGGGCCTTCTTGCACTCGACCTTCTTGTTCTTGATGGTGTGGAAGTGGATCTCGCAGACGCGGTCCACCACATCCTCGTTCTCGAAGGTGACGAACCCGAAGCCGCGGTGACGCTTCGTCTGCTGGTCCATCAGCATGACCGTCTCCTCGACGGCTCCGAACTGGCTGAAGTAGGCCTTGACCTCCTCAGCGGAGGTGTCCTGCGAGACGCCGCCGACGAAGATCTTCTTGGTCTTGTTGGCCGTACGCGGGCGGTTCTTTGGGGTGGCGTGCTTGGGATCGATCTTCTTGCCGTCGAGTGTGTGGATGGGCACCTTGAGCACCTTCTCCACGGTGCAGGGTTCCTGGAATGTGATGAAGCCGAAGCCGCGACTGCGCTGCAGGTGTAGGCGTCGTGCGAGAGGACGGGGAAGAGAAACAAATAGAAAGACGGATACATTAGCAGGTGGCAATCGTTGGGGACTCTAGGGGGGAGGGGGCTTCGGTTAGAGGTGGCTAAGTCTAAATTGCAAATTGTAGTTGTAGTTATATAACTAGGATTAATAATCGTAAAATGTCCTACGGAACGTTAGCAAAAGTCCAACAAAGTAAGAATCAATATCAATTCGATCGGAACTCGATCTTCCACAAATATATATTTAAAAATTATATATAGAGATATATATATATATATAGATGTAAACACAGATACGGTATACAGAGTTTATATTATGCAGGTATGTAGATGGCTTAATCGACTTATACGCTTTTTGCTCATCAAATTCGCATTGCTCTTCCATTTGGTTCTGATTTTGTGGAGTAAACACAAACGAGTTGTAATTAAATTGTAATCCAAAGAACATAAAATAAGTTGTTTAACTATGGAACTAAAGTTTTGTCTAAAGATACTTTTGCTTTTGTTAACGGAATACCAATGTTTATACGCAAGTAGATCGATCGTTATATGGTCATTATTTGCTAAGCTGGAACGTACATATATCAGAGAAACATTACGAAATATAGTATGCATTCAACGTGTGTTCTCGTTATACTGATGCGACACCCCTCTAGGACCCAGAGATACATATACAAATATGTTGGTACAGGAGGCATAGATATATATATATATTTATAGTATATACACGACAAACTGGAGGATACCAATAACTTCCGTTCACCTTGGCCGTGAATGCGAACTGAACTCAAGGATACAAATGTGTGTGGCAATAAAGGTAGTAAGAAGAGTACAAGTTAGTGCGTTTTAGTTCATAACAAATTTACACTTGAGATACTTTAATCATGATACAAGTTTTATGTAAGTAAATAAGCAATTTAATGCCTTTTCTTTGGCCAATTTCCTTTGTTAAACATTAAGAGTTCTAAAACGCACTGTTATACTAACACAAAAGAGTGGAAATGTTCTAAAAATGTGTTCTAAGAATGTTCTATAGCTTTAGTTTTCTTCATATAAATTTGTCTTCTTTTTTCAAGATGAAATTTAACCCGTGTTTGCCATACAATTTGTTGTCTTCGGTTAGTTTTGCTTAATAATTACTTAATAGTTTTTTTTTTTTTACAAATAATGAGTCTCGAATGTGTGATATTTTCGCTTAATCTAATTAATAACTTCCGTAGTATTTTACAGTAATGTGGGGAATACAGTTGTTGCTTAAGCCTATGGCATATTATTCAGAGTAGATCGATTTATAGTACACAATTCCAGAGAGAAATAGAGAGATGAAAGCTATGGGACTACCTACCTAAAGAGTAAGATATGTATGTATATAAGTTCTAGTATATAGTATAACCCTGGGTTAACTTCAGTTATCAATAGTGGAGATTCGTTGGGATGTTGTTGGGGAAACTTTACTTGAACTATCTACTTACAGATACGGGACCTATAATTTGTTGATTCTCTGTCGTTATGACCAATTTGGGGGTTTCTATGTACTAAGCATAATGGTAGCTGGCTTCCAATAATAAATGTGATAATACAAACGGGAACCCATAAACAGAAAATCATTATCAACGCAACAAAATGAAACATTTGCTCGATAAATATTCTCGAACTACACAACTTAAAAACAACAAATAGTGTACGCATTTGATTGGTTATGGATTACATGTAATCGATATGCCAAACAAAACAATATAAAGCATTAACTAAACACACACAAACAGAATTTCGCATAATGGGTTAAGTATTATAAGAAAGGTCTAGCGTTTACGGGGCTGGTAATATATCGTCTCAAATACGTATGTGTTGGGTGGGTACATATTATGCTAAACTAGGGTTCTTATTTATGTTACACAATCAATTCAAAACAGTTGCCATGGACGATTGCGGCTCTCATCTTACGCTAAGGTGGGAAGAAGGTGGGTTTTCGGGTAGTATAGTAAGTATTATTGGGGTAAAACACGCCTCATCGAGCTAGAGTTTGAATTGATTACTATGGGTTAACTCGTTATTAGTTTGTTTTTTGCTTTTTTCGAGGCTTGCTTAAGATCAATGCGTGAATTCGACTTGTTTTTTTTGGTTTTGCTGGGTGAGAGAAACGCTAAGAGAAACCAGGTACACAATACGGAGTAGTACGAGTACAAGAACGAGTACATTCAATTAGAGATACGAGTACAATTATGCAGTTAAGTTATATTATTGTTGCTCAGAGTTATACGAAATACGAGAGTTACGATGCGCCAGAGTCTTGAGTAATTTAAGTACGCTAAGCGTTCTCTTTTTATACAGTACGAAGTTAAAGTACTTGGCGTTTTAATTTTCTGTTTTTTGTTTTGTATAATAATGTACCTAAGCTGTCGCTGGATCGTCATCCTGTGGTTGGCATCTGGTGGTTACCTGGGAACCAGGCTCCTTTCGTGGCTTCCGGCCTTGTCCTTGACTCGGGCGGGATTCCTCACTTTGGTTGTGGTTTTACGTTGATTAAAATTATGTTATATTTAGTAGTTCGTACATATTTAGTTTACTACATAACGCTAGCTACTAGCTATATAATTGATCGATCTTAGGTGCTTATGGACTATAGAGTTCCCCCAGAGACGATTATCGCCAGGATCGTCTTCATAAACGATCGGGGGCCCGCCGAAGACAGTTGGTAAACCAGTTTTCTTCTCGCTTCTGTTGTTTTTATTCATTCTTTTGTTTGTTTCTTGTTTTTTTGTATTCTTTGTTTTCAGGGGGGAAGGGATAAAAGGTGTTTTCTGTGCTGTGTGTGTGTGTGTGTGCGTGTGTATCTTTCGGAGTTTATTCGAGAGAGGGGACAGGACACCGACAACCCCGTTAGCCGATCGCTATATATGTATATATGGCAGCAAGTATAACTGCCCTATCATGCAGTCGTAGTTCCAACTCATTCCGTAATTGCGCAATTGGCTCGACGACGGCGGCAAACCACCCCAGGTACACAGAAGAACGTTGTCCTGTGCCGAATCCAGGGAATAAACAGGGAACCCTCCTAAACAGGAGGTCGCAGGAACAGCTGCTCCTGCGGAGGAACAGGACTCGGAACAATGCGGCAGCTGCTATTTTATTATTGCCCAAGAGCAACGCTCGCGCGCGCGCGCTCTTTTTCGATGGGGAGCCACGGCCCCGACGATGATGAATCGTATATGTGGCATGTAGTACGTGGTACCCAC
>JAEIIU010052591.1:0-10824 GCA_018874675.1 Drosophila baimaii | reverse complement strand
TTTTTCTCACCGTGTAGCTGATCAACAGGCAACGGCAATGCCATTGCTTTATCAGTTGGCGCAGATCTCTTTGGCACAGCCAGGCGTATAAGAGAAGAAAAAAAAAAACAACGCCAAATAACTACAGGCGAGACGGGCATGATTAAAATGCGCAAAAATGGCAAACTCCAAATGGGCGCTGCTCGGCAGTAACAGCTACAACATCGGCCACTACAACAACGGGGTGTGATGTACACGCGGCGCATTTCAATTCCATTTGATTAATGACAAAGCCGTAAAAGCAACTGCAAGTTGCAGGATGTGGGCAAGCGGCTAACGAAGATGTTGCTGATTGGTGGCTCAGTCTTCCGTTGCCTGTGCCATTCCTGTTGTCAACTGTCGGATGCTGCTGCTGCCCCTTGATGCCGCACAGATTTTTCCTTTATGCCCGACCATAAACATTATGCGAACATTAGGCCAAGCGACAGCTCATAAGGCAATCAGAGCCCGGGCATCGACGATAGGGAGGGAAAATCGCAAGGCAAATATGCAAATATTGCGTTAAATGCTAATGGACAAGTGCAATTGCAGTTGCAGTTGGAAAAGAAAGTGTTGCCACCCACGCGGCGAATCTGCATAAATACTGTCCATCGAATAAGGCCAAGTGCCTAACGGGCCTAGTGCAGAGTAAGAAAAAACGTTAGGTAACTGCTTAAGTTGTGAAAATGTAGAACATTTATTTTAAAACATTTTGCAACATTTTTTCCATAATGGATAGATGTATTTCTAAGGCAAAAAAGTATGTCTCTTAATAGGATAACAATTTCCAGATATGACAGCTCTATTTCTTGCCGTGTGGGTGCTGCTGCAACGGCTGCAACGGCTGCTCCCGCTGATGATGTTGCTGTCGTGCCGAGGCACCACTGCAACATGGCACAATAAATTTCAAATTTGCTATGAAACTTGTATCAGAACATGTCCATCTTGGCGGCCCACACTCTCGCCAGCAGCCTCCCGCTGCTGCTGCTGCTGTTTTTGGGTGAAAATATTCGTGTGCCCGCCCGCGACTTTCACAGCGGCCACTGCAACTGCCACTGTGCCACTTCATCAGTGTGGCAGCAAGCATCTACTTGTGGGCTATAACTAGCTCGTCATACGCTCGCTTTTTTTTGGGCCGCCGTGATTAATGCCTTAATTAGTACGGCGCTCAATCAATTTCGGCCAGTTAGCCAGAACCCATCGAACGAACCAGCTCAGACTCTCTAGGCCCAGCCCAGCCCAGAAAATATGATTGGCAATTGTTTGGCAGCGGCGGGGTCATTTATCAAAATCAATACGGGAACGGAACGGTATCTCAATGCCGATGCCGATGCGGAGTAATAACAAGGCTAAATGCCGAGCAGAGCTGCCAGCCCCCCGAGTCACAAAATTTGCATTTTAACAAGTTAATTTTTTCAGCTGCTCGCTGCCTGTTGCCTGCTGCCTGCTGCTGCTGCTGGTTCTAAGTCATTGCAAAACGGTAGCGCACGAATTTTGGCAGCCTTTACTTTCAGTTGCCTTTTTGACTGGCGACATAATAATGACAAGCCACAAACGGGCAAAAATCTAACAAAATCGGGAAAACAACAACGACAACGGCAACAACAACAACAACAACAAGGGCAAGCGACAGCAACGGCAAATGCATTCATTGCCCAAGCGTGACATGTTAATTGAGTTTATTTTCCTGAATTTTGATTATGTTAGCTGCCCGATTTTATTTCGCTGGGTGGGCGTTCACCCGAACATTTTTTGACAGCCCAATCCCGAGACAAACTCAGCGACTTAATTCGCCGCTTTCAAATTGGATTGATATGAAAATATATAGAAATTAAAGTATTAAAGCTTTTTGGGGTGGAGAGAGACGCCTCTGCCAGAAATCATGATAACTTTATTGATTTTGGCAAACGAGCGAGGCGAAGCCGCGCCGCGCCGAAGACATTGAAACCAAATCGTGAGCTTCGGGCTAACAATCAAATCGGCCAAGAAACCAACAATTGCGGCTGACTGAAGACTGTGTCTCAGTCTGTGACGTGATCGCTGCAGGCGCCACTTGGCAGCCAAACAAAGGGGACCTGGCCGGGGATCGGGCCGGGGCCGGGACCAGGACCGGCCAGAAATTCTGGCTAATCAGCACAGACAAAGGGTGACGTGACGCTCCCATGTATTTAGTTTGAAGGCTGCTCTCCGGCTGCCATTCATTAGTGCCATTTAGCCGGTCATGCTGTAGGTGTGTGCCGAGTTGGACTCGTAGTCGGAGTCGGAGTCAATGCGAGTGCCTAGCAATTTGTTTGGCTGTCATGTCAGAGTGCAATGAAAATATTTTCACTTGCCCGTCAAACGACACAGCACTTGACATGAGACAGCGAACATTCAGTCAAACATTCCGCAATGCCACCCAAAAGGCATCTTCATAAATATTTTCCTGCAACGGCAACAGCAACGGCAACGGCAGCAGCATCAACACTCCCACATCCCAAAATGCCTTCAACAAACATCGTGTGCTGTCTGGGGGCTCCTTGAAGTTTCTTTTTGCCTCGATCAAAATGATTTTTCCTACACAGAACCAAACAGAAGTCTACAAGGAGTGTAGTTTTCAAAATAATATCATACTAACTTTCAAAAAATTCTTGAATTGGTTTTAATGGACATTAGATTCTTAACAACCAAATCAATTTCTAATAAGTTAAAATTCAAGCTACATAGTTTCCTGGGGCATTTTCTCTCTGTGCATGTTTCCTTTTGCCCCTCCGTGTGGCGTCTTTTTCATCATCATCATTAAATTCGTCAAGATGCAAATTTCCAGGCCGTTGTTGTTTGCCAGTCGTGCTCATCTTCCTGCTGGCGGTGTGTGCCAAATGCTGGGTGGTGTGGGGTGTACGGGTGTGGGGGTGTGGGTGGGATGAAGGGTGGGAGTGGATCAGGCATCAGTCTGGCATTTCTTGGGTCTGACATTATTTGCCGCTTTGACTTCGTCTCGGCTAAGCACAATTTATAGTTATGGCCCGGCTCTTAGGGCCACCTGTGGGCGTTGCTCCGGCTCTGCCATATATGAAAATCCGATCTGATATAAACACGGCGGACATGTAGATACTATATATATGTATATAACTCATGGCTGAACGAGGTACATAAATTGCTCGTGACTGCAATTAGACAATTGTCGCCGTCATCCGAACTCACTCAGCTCAGCTCTGCTCAGAAGCTAATGAATTTTTATTTGTGTATGTCTTACAAGACAAGAGCAGGGAGCCCCTTTGGTGTGTTGGTGTTGCTCTTGTTGCCGCTGCCTCTGCGGCTGCTGCTGCTGCTGCTGAGGCTGCTGAGTCTGCTGCTGCTGGCTGCGGCTTGTATAAATTACCATAATAACAAATTACGGATCATTAAGATTGTCAGCTACTTCGTTTCAATTAATTAACCATTAATTACAAACCGCCTGAGCTGCAGAATGTGGTAACAGCGCCAACGACAAATGCTGCACATGAGCAACAAAAGAGGCAGCAGGAGCAGCAGCAGCAGCAGCAGCAGCATCAACTTGCTGCAGCCTGGGAGCAACCATATTAGCCACGACGACGAACACAAGAAGCCGAAATTAATGCAATAGAAGACAACAGAGGCAAGTGAAGAAAAGCACCGAAGAAATAGAAAAAGCAGCTGTGCGCAAATATGCAAATTTCACAGAGTAAAACAGCAGCGACAACAGCAGCAAATATGCTAAGAGACTTCACTTTCAATATATAGCAAAGGATGCTTAGCCTGTTGTTGTTTGTCGCTTTTGCCAGTTGCACAAATTGCATTTTACCATATAAAACAATTTCAGCTGCTAGACAAAAGAAACTCAACTCAACTCGTACCGAACCGAAGCAAACACATTGTCATACTCGGAACACAGACAATGCCCCAAACACAAAGTGCAGCAACAGCAACACAACAGCAACAGCAACAGCAAAACAGCAACAGAAACTGTGACAAAAGCACCAAAAACCATACAGATACAAATTGAAAGTGAAACTCCAGGAAAAAATCCAAATGGAAACAAGAAATTTGCATAGAAATGAATTTGCAAGAGTTTGGCGCGTCTGGTAAGTATGTTTATAGCTTGGATTATGTTGAATTAGGTGCTTGGGAATGGGAAAGGGAAATCTATGAAAATTATTGGGCTTGCAGGCCAATTAATTGAGGGAAAGATCCCACTGCCAGCAAACAAATACCTCGGGTTCTTATTAAATATTTTTTCAACATCAAGTACTATTCACACACTGCCATTCCTCATATTGGTACCTAATTAACTTTATGGCTTACTGTTAGAGTAAGTAATTTCCTACAATGCTCGAGTGGTGGTGGTTCAAGTCAATTATTTAGTGAGCCCAAGTCTGTCGCAAACACCTTATAATACCATTCATCATAATACACATGTAGTTAATTTTATAGATTTCTCCATTTGTTTTATTAGATTGGCCCAACACCGTGTAAATCGGCCATAACTCGCCGCCCCAACTCATTGATTGCATGTTGTTGATCTATAAAGAATATCGGCTTAGTTCCCTGTCCTGCCTTGGCGACCCTCCCCTCCCTTGACTGCATCGCTTTATGACAAGCTGCGGCCAAGTAGCCAAGTTCGTTGCCTAAGTCTTTTGTATGGCGACTGGGCATGCAAATATTTGCATATAGACTTACACACCCACGGCCCGCGTCAAGCCTTAGCAACAATGGGCTGCGAGGCTCCTTAACTTGTTAATATATGTAGCTATATACATAGATACGATGCCAAACTTTAAATATATTACACTCTAATGCCTTTTAAGCCGAAACTATAAATTTCTTATCGCCGATCGAAAATCAAGCGTGCTCACCACAAGTCACAGTCGAAAAGCAAAGCCACACCGGGTACTGAGACTGGAGCTGAGGCTGAAGCTGGAGCTGGAGCTGGAGCTGGAGCTGGAAGCTAGGCTGGCACACACCCTAGTTGGCTTACTCGTGCGTCATATTCAAATGCGGCCAGCTCCAGCTCCAGCTCCGGCTCCAGGTCGCCGATTGCGTCCGCCAGATAAGCCAACGCCAGCGCCACTGTTCCGATGACTGGAACTACTCCGACTATGGCATTCTTTCAAAGGCCGTTTGCCAGACTCACGCTAACGGATCGCGACCAGGAACCGCAGTGGCCATAAATGGCCAAAATGCATGCGCTGCCTTACAGAGCCAAATGTGTGGATAATAATTTTGATTTATTGCCACAGCATCTCGGCCAGCGAGCCACCGCAATCGGCAATCTGGGCTAGATAACTCAACTATGGCTGGCCATTGTGGCCATTATCAGGAGAGGCTCAACTCTTGCCTCAAAACTGGGCTCACCGCGTCTCAGCTTGGCTCAACCTGCCGCCGTTTTGGCCGTTTTGGGGCGTGTGCTGCGGTGTGGGGCGTGTGCCTAACATGCTAATGAGCCAACTTTCAGTGGACCAATCGCCGAGCGGCTAGACGGCTAACAATGCCCACGTTTGCTAACAATATGAATTTTAAGGTCTCCGTTTTTTTTTTTCGTGTCCGAATACCTTTTTGCTGCCGTTTGATTTTGCATAATTTATACATTTTGCGGTAGCTCGCAGTGACCGCAACTCTTTCCCATTTTGCCTGCATTTTAATTATGAAACCAACTCGTGCCAGACGCCAAATCGAATCGAATCGGATCGATAATTTGCATAAGCAACGCCCAAAATTTGCACAATCAACACAATAATTATAATTGAACTATCGCCGGGCCAAGAAGCTTTCTGTTGCCTGTATGGCAAATAAAAGAAAGTCGTCTGCGTCTGCCTTACTTTCCACCAAATCGCCTGATAAACCGCTCGGCTTTCGTGTTTGCTTATCGCCAGCAGCAGCTGCGGAGCCATTCATCTTGCTGGATCGCAGCCAAATGAATCTGCAAATAAAGTTGTTGCCCCGGTGATCTGTCAGTGGTTCAGTGATTTAAATTCCCCCGCCGACCCGAGCCTCTTTTAATTGCACTCCAAATTGAAGCTGACATTTATGCTTGCGCTCCATTTTGCAGATTTGTCGGGCCATTCGATCCCCGCCGAACCTCAGATTCTGCGATTCCGACTGCCTGGCTGCTGCCAGGCTAATTGCCCAGAATGCTGGGATGCTGCGATGGCGGGGTCCTCCTCTAACGGGAGTGGGCCTCAAATGCATCTTCCACCCGGCGAGGCGATCGCACATGCAAATTGAGCTGTTCGGGGATTTGTAGATGCAGTTGTACGCACAATTAGTGTTCGTCGTTTGCCCGGGACAACACTCAATGGCAATTAGGGTCGAGCAGACAGGCCGGCTGCTCTGCTCTTGCACAGCAAGAAAATATTACTAAAGGGGATTTCAATTAAAGTGTCTCTATAAAAATTTATTTATGAGAGATCTTCTTTTATGTACTGACAATTTTCCACACATTTAAGTCTCACAGGAAATAAGTCATAAATAAAGTAAAAAAATATATTTTTATTTGCCATTAAAACTGCATCGTATTTTGTTTTTTTTTTTGTGTACGTACTCATTGCGAAATGTCAGTGTGCCGGCCGAAGTATCTGTGTGACAAGTGTGCGCGTTGTTGGACATGCGACAGGGGCACGCAAATTGTAATTTATGTGACAAATTTTTATGTACCACTAGCGAAAATTTATAAGCCACTATTTGCCGAGAAGCCTCGAACGGGTCGAGCCTGGCACCTGCAGTTTATGATGAGCCACTAAAGGCTTCTCGTGTTGGTCGTAAAGCAAAAAAAAACAAAAAAAATCGTTTCGGAAGTGCAATGAATCTATGCAGATCTGGCTCCTATCTGGGGCCTCATCAGTGGATCTGACTCGGAGGTAAACTTTAATGACTAGTTAAGTTTCAGTTGTATTCCCAAACTGTCCTCATATGGTTAAAAAAGGCAAAACAACAATTTAATAATGGGAATCTGGGGCTGAGAAGAGTCCATAAAAACAAAACAACCGTAAACTTAAAAAAAAGTGTAGATATCTTCATTCATTCATATTCTTATTAGGAAAATTAATTTCAGTTTAATTTGCTTTTAAAGTAAAAGAACTAAAAGTTAATATTAAAAGTAAAAATTTATAAAGAAATGGTATTGACCATGGTCATATGCATACTACTGTACCCATGATTTTTTAAGAGGATTTCGTTTTTATGGTTTGATGGAATGATTTATGCAGTTTTTTAGGAGGCGAGTTGCTTCATTCCCAGGGGTTCTCTTCTTCCTGGAAACAAACACCTTCGATTGCACTCGAGAACGACCGAAAGATGGACCAGCACTTGAGGCTGGCATCATCGGCGCGCTTAGCCACAGATTCCAATCCATTCCGTTCCGTGCCATTCATGCCGGAAGCGATTCATTCACAACGTGTTGACTCTAAACAGGTGTACGCAGACCATAAGCCAAGTCACATTCGACTATCATTTATCACTTGAGCCGCGGCTGCGACTTAAGCCAAATCTACGAGTATTTAAGCTGGCAAAGTGTTCGAAGCGTCTTTGTCCGGCGATTTGTCAATGATGCAAGCTTATGGCTTCGGCTTCGGCCGATAGAATTTCCCAAGCGAACCCATTCATTAATTTCATTAATTTGTGTCCGTCGCAGCGGGACGGCGGACGGCGGACGGCGGACGGCTACCCAATAGAAATCGATATAAATATTTGAAATTTCGAGCGTAAGACAAAGGCAACAAAACGAATTAGACGCATTTAAATATAGCGATCGAAATCGATTTGCATTTAAAATCGAATCAGAGATTTCTAATTTCTGGCTACCACCACCGGCCAAAACAATAAAACGCCCACGCTTGGGCAATAGATGCGAACCAGTTTGTAGAGCTGGCTCATCAGTCATTTTGATTGCCACAAATAACCGGAGCCGGGGCTGCCTTTTATTTGCCTTGGCCATTGATGTCAAATAAATCGATCTCGGCCGAATGCCTTTTTAAATTCCCCAACTTACATTTTATTTGGCTGCTACTGGGACTTAAATTTTAACTATATGACTGGCTGTTGGTCCAGTTTACGGCACTGACTCTGACATATTGCCGCACGATCTCGGTGAAACAATAAAAACATCCAGAATCATGCATAGCATTAAGTTAGAGCGAGACTAGCAAAAGGTCAAGTCTGAGAACTCGTTTTGTCATTTGCCAAAAATACAAAAACCTCACTGAGGCAGCGCGTCGCTAGGAACAAAATAAAATAAATGGCTTCAATATCGAATTAATAAAATTCAAATTATTAATACCGAAATTTGGCTTGGCCGTTGGCCACCGGCCATTTCCTGTTCAAGCCGAACTGAACTCAAAGTCAAAACAAAACAAAACAAAACCAAATATGAGCAGGAAAAAACCAAACAAATTCCTGCGATATGTGACCCAATTTGCCGAAAGGAGGGAAAATGAAATAAATAAAATTCATTTGTCGGCCGATGTAATTTATTGCATGTTTTGCTCATTAAATTGATTTTTCTCCTTTGATTTTGAGTGCCAGTGTCATTGTCAGAGGCGGAGGCAGGGGCAGTGGCAGAGAAACCGAAGGAGTCGAGAGGAGCACGAATGTTTGTTTGCCGCTGCACTTTTCAGCACGCTCGAGTTTCATAAAAAATGCCAATTAAGCGTGAATATAAGTGCCAGATAATTTTTCAGACAGCGGCCAATGTAACCCAAATTGCCAAAAAAAACGCGAAAGACTTACAACAAAGCCAAAACAAGCAACAGGAGCCGAAGGTAAAAAGTAAAACTCATTTTTCAGGGGTAAAGTTCTCTACTCAAAGGAGTCGCTGTCTGGCTGCAGTCTGCAGAGTTCCACTTGGAAAATATAAGAGATATCGGTCTTGATTTTCGTTAATTGATATTATCATTATTTCCGTTCTAATAAGTCGTGTGGATGGAGGAGAATATCTGAAGTTACATTAAAATGTAATGGAAAGTTGATGACTTGTAAATTTCCATCTATAATTGATACTGTTAGGTTCTGCGCAGAATCCCAGAATGAAGGGTTTCTGTTATATCGATTAATAGGAGCTCACTGCATTTTCCACAGAATCTCTCAAGACAACCCAATTTTTGTGTGGCTTTCGCCTAAGCAACATATAGTCAATCGATATGAATTTGAAGAGATCCGCTGACAGCCCCGAATGAAGACGATGACTTCAAAGCCCAGCCGCTGACCTCATAATAAGCCAGGCTCATCTCGGTTCAGGTGTGAGGCTCATCTGCCTTCAGGGAGGGCATTCGAGATTCGCCTCAAGATCCCAGGCAGGCAGCCTTAAAAAATATTTACAGCACTCAAGTGCAATTCAAGTGCTGGGCCAAGCCGAGCGATATGCCCATCCACAACCACATCGACAGACACACAGCCAAGTCCGAGTTGAAATTGGAATCGCAGGCAGGCAAAAAACAAACCAAAACAAAAACAAAAAAGATCCCCGAAAAAAGCAAAACCCAGGCAAAAGAATAACGAGCCAAAGTGTTTCTTTTTTGAGTCGAGTTTCGAGCATTTTTCATTTCGAAACGACAGGCGAACTGATGTTGACGTCCACGTCTGTATCCCCGTCGCAGCACGGAATTTGTGGCATCGTTTTCGATTTCGTTTACGTTAACGTTTACGATTCCGACTCGATTCCATTTCGATTCCGGCCCAGAGTCTCGGCGGCATTCGTACTTTGACTAGTACGCGCGCAATGACAATGACAAGAGTCAGACGGCCAAAACAATGCCGCTCTGGCCCATAAAATGGCCAATTGTCATCGGGGAACCGACCAGATCGCTGGTCGTTCGGATCGAATCGGGTCGGGTTGGATCTTCGCTGTTATCGCGGGGCCCTGAGAGGCGGCGTTGATTTTGATAAATGTTTAATTAATTTTGTGCCTCGCTCGAACATTAAACCTGGCTATTTTCTGACTTAATGAACAGAAATTAACAACACACTGAGATCACTCTCGGTGGGGGGAGCTCTTGCAGAGCCGATATCCACGGTCCATGCTGGACCCACGATGCGGGGAGAGACAGAAGCCAGCCATGCGGAAGATCTTCAAAGTCTGCGCTTTTTTGGTCAAGTTTCTTCTCGTCTCCGGGTTTTCTCATTTACATTACATTATGCTGGCCGGGCTCCATATTATGAATGAATGTTTACCTACACACACATGTGAAAAATGTTGTAATTAGTTTTTTCAGTTTTTTTTTTTTAGTCTTTTCCTCTGCCTCCTCGCAGTGAGTGATTTTCAACAACGACGGCAAATTACAAGTTATTATTAATGTTAACAAGCGAAATCGCTGTGTACTCGTATCTCTATATACATATAGCCGCGTCCCTGTGTATATAGTGAAAACTAATTTAACAGGGGGTCTTCCCCGTCAATCTCCCCGAAAACCCAAAGCGATGTTGATTTGTCCGAAAAGTGTATGCACAGGCCAAGTACATTAATGACTGTTCTTGATTTATGCGAGGCGATCAGTGGGTAGTGGGGAGTGGGGAGCAGGCAGCAAGTGGCAACGGGCAACTGGCAACTGGCAATCGCAAGTGGGTCACATGTCCCGTGGGTATTTGTACCCTGCAGATGGGCTACACGAGCGCCCCATCACCACCACATCGCCAGGCACTAAACGCGGCCGTTAAAAGCTACCTCCCGGTAGCGGGCAACTGACATTACATAGAATTCGAATCAAACACAGAGTTCGTAGCACAAATAATTATGCAAAGAGCTGCAGCAGAGAACAAAAAGCTCGTTGCACAAACGACATCGACACGAACTCATAAAATATGCAAAATGTGTGCCAG
>JAEIIU010052567.1:0-18782 GCA_018874675.1 Drosophila baimaii | reverse complement strand
GGTGGTGGTGGTGTTTTGTCCCGGCTACTTTCATTTCACAGACGACTGGCTCTGCCCCCAGCGAACATACATATACATACATATATATACATAGCTAGCTAGCTACTCTTTTGCCGGCCTTTATCAGTGCCCATTGTTCGACCATTTCCCAAATGGAAACCGAGCTCCAAACAGCAGCCACCGAGGCAGAAGTAGCAGCTGAAGCAGCTGCTGCCAGGCTGGGCGATAAGATCCCCTATAGTTCGAGCGGAGCGGAAGAGAGGTCGGTCTTTGGGGGGGCGGGGCTGGAGTACACATGGCAGGGGAAGACGACCACATGGCAGCCACTTTTGCGGCCTTCGTTGGCCATTCAATTAGAAATTCATTCATTCAATTAGAATTCAATTATTGGAACATACATATGCAGAATTTCGAGAGCTTATGAGTTTAGAGTTGTCAGACGAAAAGTCTTTGTTTAAGTTGGAATATAAACTATCTAACTGAATACATATTTCATTCTTTTAAAAATATAATATTATAAAGTTCGATATAATATAATATTGTAAACCAAAGTAGCGACCATACATTTGAATTGCCATATGGAAACAATTTTTTTGTTTCTGACACAAATCGCGCTCTCTTCGTTCTCACAAGGTTGAGAGCGTAAAAATCTAAAAATAGAATGTGCTTGCATGAGTGCATACAGATGTAGAATGCGTGAGAATAAGTGTACACACATACAGTCTTCGGTTACCGCTGTATACCTACAAGAGAGCGACGGGCTCTAGAGCGCTCTCTCTCTCTCTCTGTCTCTATGTCAACAGAACTTGTACCCATTGCTGGGTACAGCACGAAAAATGCATATGGCCTGCGATATTTTAGTGAATAAAGCGTCCTTGTCTAAATTTTAGTGTCTTATAAAAGGTATATAAAAGGACTGTTTAATGTTTCTAAATATTAATACACTTTAGACCTGGAATCACCATAAGACTCAAGCGAAAATAATCTGCGTTCGCGTGTTCCCTTGAGGGTTCCTTTTGAGCTCTGCAAAAAATATTTCCCACCGCTGGTAGGCTTGGCCTTCATTTGACTTCCCTGTAAGTTTTGTGTCTCTTGTTCTCTTTGGTTTCTGCTGTCTTGGTGATTAGCTCCACCCTAAAAGATTTTTACAACTTGCAATTAAACACAGGCGTCTCCTCGGTCCCGCCAATCCGATCCGTCTGCGTCTCCCTTTCCTTCCCACCATCCATCCCACTGTCTGTCTTCTCTATTTATGGCGCTAACATTACTCAGACGCATGTCGTTGTTGTTTTTGTTGGCTGTACTTGAAGCCAAGCGGAGACAAGCAATTACAAAAACAGCAACCTTGGCTTTGGCTTCAACTTCGACTTCGACTTGGACTTCGACTGCTGCTTCGACGTGGCAACTTGGCGTTTGCCTTTGGCAGCGATGCGGCATCTCTTTTGGCATTGCGTGCTGCGCGCATGCGCACTGCGTTTTCCACAATTTTTCTTGTGTTTTTTTTTTGTACGTCAATTTGTTTTGTTTGCCGGCGGCCGTTAATGCTGGCCACTTCAATTTGCCATATTTATTTTGCCTTTTATTGAAAATAATAGCTAAGTGAGACTGAACGCTTGACTGAGCGACGGAGTGCACAGCAAGAAAAGACCAACTATATTATGTATTAATAAACTTCAGGCTTGTAGCTTTAAAACAAATTAGCCAGAAAAATAATTAGTTATTATCGGCATGCATTTCTTTCGTGTGACTGAAGAAACTGACTGATTGAACGAATGACTGCGCGTTGGCTTCTTTTGCTTGTGAGCCTCATATAATTTATGGTCTTTTAACGTTTTAGGCAAAATGGTTAATAATTTAGTTGGCGAGCCTTGAAGGCCTCTGGGTTAATGAAGGTTGAGGAAGCGCGCCACTGGCCTTCTTCTGTCTTCTGGTCTTCGATTGAATCTATCGAGAGAGAACGCTATGCAGATTGGTTCTATGGCATGACGTCATGGTTGGTAAATCATTTTATTTATTATTGTATTTGATGAGCAAGCCGCTGGCCAGAGACACAATAAAAAGCAAGTTGATATGCCGGCAATTGCACTTTGGCCGCCGCCCTGTTGTCCCCAATTGCATTTCTCATCGTTTTGGTAGGAGACAGCAACCAGTTTTATGTTTACGAGACTCTGCCGAGGGCTCCTCCTCCTCCGTCGTCTTGCTTAATTTATGCTGCACTTCATTTACTCGTTTTCAGCATAAAACTAATTAAAAAGCCTTGACGCTTGTTTATTAATAAAAAAAAAAAAAAACATCAGCAAGAAGAAACGAACAAATGACGACGTTTATTGTCATTATAAAAGTTGATAAATTGTCTCTCCTCGGCTTATGTGCGTCATATTAGGAATGAAGTTAAATGTAATAAGAGGGGTGGCGGAGGGGATTAATTAAGCTTAACGACTACCTAATAAGCCACTAGAAAACCATCGAAAATCGAGGGGCCACCATTAGTCACTGGCCAAGTCCAATTCGAGACTTTGGCAAATGCCTAGGAAATTAGTAACCCTCCCAAAATAGGGCCACCTAAGGCACAGATGACTCACAATTCATTAAGAAGTATCTTAATTGTAAAATTCTTCAAGTCATGGCAAGAACTTTGCCATCTCTACTGTGAAACCCCAACTAAAATTTATATCTCAACTCCCGTTAAAGCGTTAATAGGCAGTTTTTGAGTATATTTATGGATGCGGGCTTAGACGAACACCTGTAACACCTGCAGAACGACTATTAAACTCGCACACAGAATCACTTCCAAAGAAATACTTAAGCGGCTAAAAAACAGTTTGAGCTTTATGTGCTTGCCTCCCTCCCTCCATCCATCCCCTCCCTTCCTCCCTGAGTCGCCTCAGCAATTTGATTTATTGAAGACCTTGCTCTGGCCGCCACGCTGAGTACATCAAAATCATGTTAAACACATGGCGCACTTAAAGATGAAGATGCAGGATGGGACCTGGATCTATGGAGACGCCGTTGGAGCGGCATATACACGCCAGCGGGGCCCGTAAAGATAAGCTCACCAAAATGGTCTTCAAGTGACAGTGTTTAGAGAGGCCTTAATGAGGCTAAAAAACGAAGACACAGAGATTGTCACATTTCCTGGCCAACAGCCAGGCAGCGAGTCACTCACGATCCCCCCGCGATAAAGGCCTGACACGCAAGAGGCTACTTAGGCCAAAAATGTAACATCAGCGCGTCGCGGAAAAGATATTCAAACCCCGAAGATGAGACGAGACGAGATGAAGAGATGCATTGATAGATTAGGCCGGCCGCGCGCCGGCCTAGCCTCTTGGCCAGGGTATCCGATATCAGAGATGCAATATTCCGTTCTCGTCCGTGACAGGCGTTGCAAGGCTATCGATTACCGCCGAGATGTGCACATTCCTCATGCTCGGCGTTCTTGGGAAACTATTTTTAAATAACTATGTGCTCCCTAAATGGACACTCATTGGCGTGGTCAGGCCTCGGCAGCCGGCCCAGCTCCATGGGGCCCAGGCTAGTAAAAATAGCCCAAGTTCTATAATGAGATGAGGCAATCACGCTGAGCCAAGCCGAATGGCAGGTGCTCTATCTAGAGCTTCTATGTAATAAACTTTTTATGTCATTAGGCAAGACTATGTATATGTTCGTAGAAAATATCAATATCAAGCCGCAGTTGGTATATGGTATTTATGGTATGATATATTAAGACGGAAACTGTGTTAAAATCATAAAGGGTTAAGAGCAAATTAGGAAAGGCCGAAGCAGTTGATAAGCCCACGAATAAATTAGTGGTGCCCCAAGGCATAGCTCGGGAGCCGGCCTCTACCAGCTCTCAAGCAGAATGCAGAGAATGTAATAAAAAGTAAGAAACTTCTGGCGGAGCACATATGTTTATATAGGTGCCATCAGATATAGCTGACCGATTTTAATGAAAATTTTAACAAAGTTAAAGAGCATGTATAATGTAAAATGTACGATTCATATGTCATATATGAAATGTCTAGAATGTGGCTATAAATAAATTACAGGGCCACGAACGAAGTTTCATTCGAATATCTTGAAAAATAGCGAAAATATGTAAATTTTCTGCGATCGTTTCCATGGCAGCTATAATATATATTAGTACGATTCCGTTCCGACATATCTACTGCCTGCAAAAGATATAAGACTATCCGATCGCTCAAAAACTGAGAGACTAGTTTGCATATAAGCAGACAGACGGACAGACAGACTGACAAAGAGACGGACGGACATCGCTAGATTGACTCGGCTGGTGATGCTGATCAAGAATATATATACTTTATGGGGTCGGAGAAGATACTTTATGGTCCTTCTCTGCGTTGTAAACTTCATTGCAAAACTACAATAACTTGGAAGGGTGTAAATATCAATTGTGTTGCCTGGGCACCCCTGCTCCAGATAAACTTACTCATTCTAAGGTAAATTTCGCACATATTAATTCCCTTTAATTTATATACTTCTTCCTGCACTTCCTCTATTTTTCCTTATTTATACGCTTATTTAGAAAGACTCCTTGTCTCCTTGTTCTGATGGTACTACACCTAACCGAACCCCATCAATTATGTTTGTACTGTTTTTTGTTTTTTTGGAGCATAACTTTTGATAATGCACTCGCTGACTCCTCCTGGTTGGAAATTCCCATACAGAATCGCAGGTTTCGTGGTCTATCCACCGGACGGGTCACTCTTTGGAGCTGTCATTAATGGCGCCGCTGCTTGTTTGGCCCACAAACCAAGAAAAAAAAAAAAAGAAAAGCCAACTACTATGTACAGCTAGCTAGGCCGCGAATCCAAACGAGTTTCGTGTTCTTTTTCTGGAATCCACTGGGGCGAGCGTTTTGTGGTCCACGCCTTTTGGGCGGCGACTTCGAAATTGAACTGGCCGAGCGTCGCGTTTTGGCCAGCCAGCCAGGCCAAGGAGGAAGCTCCGGCGCAATTATCTGAAGGCAACGCCTGCCTGCCGATCCTGGCTTGGGATGATTTCAAGGTTCGTTGATCAACGGCTGAGATTTCTTGGGGGAATTGTGGAAATATCTCGAATCGATACGATATGAGATTCGAGATCATTGTCATCGTTTTGTATGTGTTGTTATATATGCAAAAGCATTCGAAATTCATAGCCTTTAACAAAATTCCAAAAGTGATTCCTTGTCCATCGAAAGGCCACCATGCCCACCCTTAAAATGCGAATCGGTATACCCTCCCGGCGAATGCTGGGAAACCTCTGTATCTGCGGAGCCCTGGCCTCCATCTCGGGCCTGGCCTACATGCGCTGGCAGCTTCAAGACCAGGTCCGCCGCACGGAATACTACCAGATGGCCATCCAGCAGCTCCGGCAGCATAGCGGAGCAGTGGACCTGCTGGGAGAGCCCATAAAGGAGTCCGGCTTCAGTCTGTCCAACGAGAAGAACCGCTGCGACGGTGACATGGCGCAGCTGCAGGTCTCCGTGCAGGGCTCCAAGGACAAGGGCACTGTCTACTTCTGGGCCACCAATAACCAGAAGCAGGGATGGCTGATCGATCGCCTGGAGCTGGAGACGAAGCAGCATCCGAACACGCGCTTTCTCCTCAAGAAACCGAACTATGCTCTGCTTAGCAACAAGGGCGACAGGGAGTCCAGTGCCAGTGGCTCCGACGTGCTGTCCCAGAAGTCTCAGGAAGCGGTTCAAGAACCACAGAAGCAAACCGAGAGCCTGCAGCAAGAGCAGGCAGCCCTTCCAGCACCCAGCATTCAAAACCATCCGCCGCAGCAGCTGCGACAGCACCAGGGCCAGGAGCCAATACATTTTGTCCAGACAGCCGAAGGCGGACGCATGCAGTAGGGAATGATAACAGTCAAAGGTCCGAATAAATCGATATGATATAACCCTTTTCCAATCAACTTATCGAACGCAAGTGAATCCAAAGTAATCACTTGGCTCTGGACAATCTGCAATTGAAGATACACTTGCATAAACTAAATTATGGAAATATAACTATAAAACATTGTTCTTGAAGCTAAAGTCATTAAAAAAATTTAAAACCATATAATCCTTTTTATCGAAATTACTTATTTTAGATTAAATATTCTACAAATCATATATTTAGCTTTTGAAATCTATCAATCTATCTATCATTAAAAATTGAATAGATGATCGACCAACCCCAAAGATATTTCTTTATCATCCTATTCTTAACTTTTGAAATATATCATTTTTTTAAATTAAATATATTGTAAAGAAACCCCTTTTATAATTGTTTAATCTAATCTATCATAAAGTTTTTAGGATTTTGTATCAAAAATTAAATATTTTAAAAAGCCTATTTTGTGTTGGGGAAAAAACCGATTATCGATTTTTGTTTACATTATAAGCAAAAACCGATTATCGATTTATCGAAGGATAAATGTATAGTAACGTAAAAAAGGGAGTAATTTTACTCTTCTATTTTTTTTTTCGATTTTAATCGATTTTTTCGATATAATAATCGATATTTCGATATTATAAGAAAAAACATCGAAAAAATGATGCGCATTGTATTTTCTTCGATTCAATCGATTTTTTTTCTATAATATCCTTTTTTATGTAACGATACATTGATCCTTTTAAATTCGAATCGATGTTCGACCAAAACAAACAATAGAAAACATCAAAGCTGAAATCGATTTTTCCCAGCTCTACTTTGGACTAGTAAATTCTTTACAAAAGTAATATTCACTATCTATAAATATGTATATAAATATATTTATTACAACATGCTAGACGTGAGT
Organism: Drosophila baimaii; assembly: GCA_018874675.1. NCBI lineage: Eukaryota > Metazoa > Arthropoda > Insecta > Diptera > Drosophilidae > Drosophila > Drosophila baimaii. Next base: position 11,996 of record JAEIIU010052567.1, on the reverse strand, counting down.
TGCTCCTCCGATGTTGCATTTAGTTTAAATTACCCCTGGCCGCATGGATATAATATTTTCGAATATAATAGCAGCATTTTATTTTTAAAAGCATAATAAATTACCGAGGGAAAGAGATGTAGTTATTTGCTGACCGAAGGAGAGAGACATTTTAATTTACTTAAAATGATTCTCCTATATGTATGCAAGCATGCTGCTGGCATGCTTGTTGACATTATTGTTTTTTGCTTTTGTGGCATTGTGTGTGTGTGTGTGTGGTTTCAGCTTCGGTTGCTCGTTTCGGTTGAGCTTATATGCAAAGTAAAATGAATTTGATTTCATTTAGATATTTGCAGTTTATTTTTAGTGGTTGCCTGTCCTTTGTCTGAAAAGTGTAACATCACGATGTGCTGCTGCTACTGCTGGGTGCTGGGGATCAGAAACAAATAACTTGCCCGTCATCGCTGGGACCATGAAAATATCTAGAGCGCAGCAAGCAGAGCTAAGGGTGCTTCTGTGGGTCAGACATGCTTCTTGATCCGCCGGCATGCGGAAAAACTATGCAAGACCAATGGCAGAAATTGAATTTATTTATTTATTTATTTTCTTTTGGACAGCCAAGTCAAAGCAATGAAAAAGACATTTTAGCAATGCCAAGGCGGCCATAGAGCAAGCTTCTAACTTACATTCGCTGTGATTTATCCAGGGGCCCCCGGGATTTTATCGCTTCATTCCGGAGGAGGCGTTATCTGGGGTGCGTGGTAATTAAATTCGTGGTTTTGGTAATTTCTTTTTATTTCCACTTTGCCGCCTTCGCGGTGGGAATGTTGTTCGCTGCTGCCTGCCGCCTCGGAGATGTTATTAAAAAGATAATCGCAATCTTAGACATTTTATTTGGCTCTTTTTCCTCTTTATTTCGTGGAAATTAAACACGAGAGCTACTGCCTGTTACCTTGAGAGTTCAACAAGCCAAGACAAGGAAGCAAAGCAACAACGGGCCGGCACAAAAGTCAGAAGCAATTAAGCGTGAGCAACACAAAAACCCGAAACGGAGGTCAGGAAGGTGGTGGCCAGTAGGCAAGTAGTAGCCAGTGGTCTGGGGTGCTGCCGGAGATGGGCAGGCAGGGGCAGGCAGGCGGGCAGCTTTTGTTTGCACAATTAAATTTTACTGAAGAAGGCAAAAAAAAAAAAAATATATATATATATTCACGTCTATATGTGCGTATTTGTAAAGGTCGTTGCTGTTGTTGTTGTTGGGGCCTTTGTTTGCCTAGACATTTGCAATTAGTTGCAGCAAATTGAAGGCAAATGATTTTCATTAAGTCGTCGTCGTTCCAGCGTTGGTTTTTATCGGCAGCAAACACAAACAATAAGTCCGTTATATGACTATTATAAATATTAAATAATTCGGATGCCTTTGTTTGCTTATTGCATTTGAATTCCATTTAATTTAATCAGTATTACATTTTAAGCCTCTTGAAACACATCAATGGAATAAAAGGCTTTTGTTACAGGCTTTATCCATAAGCTTTTTCCATTTCTATTTATTTATGCAATCACAGCGGAAAAAGGTTTACTTACTTACTTTTTTTTACAATATTCAAGTAACAATTCCTAGTTTTAGGTTGAAGCATGTACTTGTTATAAATTTCGTATGTAGAACGTATAACGAACTCCGGTCCAGAAATACTTTGCAAAATATTTGCCATCATTTACCCTGAACCCTATTTATTATCTTCATTCCAATATCTTAAGTGTATGTATACCTTTCTCCCACTTGGCAGGAAAGAAAAGAGTAAACGAATTTACATGGGTTGTGTTTGGGAAAAGAATACAACAGCGGCGGAGGCAGGCAGGCAGGCAGGCAAACCGAAAGTCATGTCGAGAGAAATCTGAGCAAATGAAGTAAAGGTGTCAAGAACTTTATTGACAGGCAGGCCCCCGAGCTGCTGCGATGATGAGAAAACAAGAATGAAGAACCCCAGATCCCCTAGAAGGCCCCGTGTAGGAAGCAAATAAAACAAAACAAACCTAATACGTGACAAACAGTCGACAACAAATAAGCGCAAATCAGTATTTTTTTTTGTTTTTTGCATTTGACAAATGAGCTACGCGAAAGTTTTCTCAAAACTGTCAGTGCAAAGAATTTTTTTAGTCCAGATGAACTCGGCAGCAGGGTTTTGCTTGTTCTAAGCAAAAAAAAATCGAACGGACCTATTAACACCTATCTATTGCGTTCAAAGTCATGCGAAGCGAATGCGAGTGCCACTGGCGAATGCCATTTTTGCACAAAACTAGTTTAGCTTTGCTCGTGTGGGCAGTGAAGTAAGCGATAGGTCGACATACTTTCCGAACTCACTGTCATTGGCAAGTAAATAGAGCAAGAGCAGAGCAGAGACATCGTCGCCATACGCTTAAAAGGCAAGATCCACTTGGACACAGAAGGCAGGGGCAGTGGCAGTGGCAGTGGCAGTGGCTGTGGCAGCGGCAGCGGTAGCGGCATTCGGGGTGCCACTAAAGCCACAAGGCGTAATTAATGTGGATCGTTGGGGAAATGTGTGCTACTGCAACAAAGCTGCAACTGCTTAATGACAACCGAAATGTATTTCCCTTTCTACTAATTAGGGAATAAGCGGAAAAAAGGAAACAAACATATGTAAAATAAATTAAAGAGCTTTTTAGTTTTATATAAGAAGCATCTCAATTTACTTTAAATGTTTTACTACATATGTTTTAAATAAACATTAGTTTACAATTAATAAAAAGCTTATATTACATTTTATTTTTAGCAATTTATTACATTGGGGGAGGATCAAATAAGTTAAATGCAATCATAATGCAATCATGCAAAGCAGATATCTAATTTTATCTTGAACTAATAATTATATTGGGGGGGGGGGGCATGAAACATGTATAAAACGTTGATTACTTGGAATTAAAAAACATTAAATTAAGGTGTAGAATAGGTCTGGACTTAAGTTAAAATGGATATGTCTTTTTTTTTATTCAGAATATTGATTATTTAAATTAGAAATTTGAGTCAGAGGTGCCCAAATCCACTGCTAGTACATTTACAGTAAGCACAGAGTGTAAACAACGCACCAGTGCGTACACATTGTAACTGTGTGGTTAAAGTTAAGCACTTTTAAAGTTAAATAACCAGTTTTTTAGTCGTATTTATTTGTTATGCAATATTACAAATAATGTTTGCTATTTTTTGCTCTTATCTAGCCACTTTGTCCCATTTTTTACTCACACAAATGCAACTTATACAGATTAATATATATCCTGGCCACCTTAGAAATATATTTATAAATGCCTAAGAAAATACTCCACAAATATCTTTAAATTATTCATCATTACTCCACAGTTATTGAACCCAAAACCAGAGCATTTGAAAGTTGCTGCCAGAGTTGTCCACCATGTATCCCATTTCCAACTCTTCCACTTTGCGTTTACGGCCCAGAAACTCATTTGCAGCTGACACCAACAGCGATGGCAGTCAGCCAGTTGCAATAACCAACTCGACGGGGAATGGGGGTACATCGTGTACATGGCACATGGTTGCCACAGGCGGGGGAGGATGGTTGGTGGTGGTGCCGGGCTGGTAACGACTTCCAGCCATGGTCAATATCAGACGACTCTCCAGGCCGTAGCATGGAATGACAGGAAAATATAAAACAGAAAACGAGCGGCGAAAAACGTGTGCCACAAAATGTCACTCTCATTCGACGATGATGATGATGATAATGATGACTGCGATGAATGGATGCGAGTGCTGCCGAAGACCGAGACGCGAGCGAGGGGATAACTAACTTGGCCAATTGCATTTATGCGGATAGTGACGAATGTCAACGGCACACGCTAATTAAGGTTAATGAAAACGACAAACCGAAGCTACAAAAAAAAAAAACAAAAAAAAAATGAAGTGCGACAACAAACCGCTGACGATGATTAACGAGGACAGCTGACTTAAATTGGTATAGGTTATAAGTGATGGCTCTATATTTATGGCCAGATAATGTAAATATGGGCGGAATACCCTGTCGGTGTCCATCTAATTTGCATTCAGCTATGGACATGCCGACGGCGTCAAATGATTTCCCATTTGTTTAATTTTATTTTGGCACGTAACTCTACAGCTCGGAATGCCTGACGTAAATCGTAAAGAGATGCACATTGTCTGTGTTCCTAAAACTAAATGAGTCATTCCATTTCCGACAGAGATCTTTGAAGTTTTCCCCAAGAAGACGTCTTGCCTGTTCCCATTAAGAACCTCATTTGACTCGGTCGTTTGGGCGAGGGAACATTTTAGCCAATTAAACGGTTGAAAGAAAATGCGAGACGGTAAGATCTTCAGGGGTGAGGGAAGTTTAAATTAAATAAACACTTACCTGGTTTATTCTGCTAATTGCTGAAAAAGATAAAAATAATGAGAATTATTAAGGAGTTAACAAGAGATGGGGTCAAATGAGCAAATTAAAAACAAGTAAGGAAAGCTAACTTGCAGATAATTTATTACTTATTAAATAAGATTTTAATACTAAGAGCCTAAATTACACGAAACACTCTGTTTAGCATATATGTTTATATGTTAGCTATCAGATATAGTGGGACGATTTTAATGAAGCAAAGGTTTTATTTAAATATCTAATAGCTTGCTGGTTTTCTCCCCCAAAACTACTAAATGCTTTATTTACTCGTCTCGTTTTCTCGGCGCCACTCAACTTTAAGAGCTCTATAACCTAAACGAGTCATCCAGATTCTATATAATATCCCCCCATTCGCAGACGACTGGAAGTACCCAATGTTTCGTAAGTTGAAATGTTTGCAAATTATGTGCTTCATGTTTTTCTTACTCTTGAAAATGTTTATCTTATGACTCCTTTTCTAGCAAGCAATTGACACATTTCGACGTCCAATTTAAGGACTAAGAGCTGCCCACATGAAAGGCACACACAGACACAGAGCATTTAGGATTGGCTGCGCTCCATTCTGCATTGTTGGGCCTCAGGAAGTCAGTCATCTACGCAATGCAGAAGGAGTCCGGGAGTTAACTTCATTCAGAGTGCATGCAATTTCAGCTGCATTTACACTATTCAAAAATTAATGCGCTGCAGAGGAAAACAAAGGAAGGCGCACCAAGGATAGAGCAAAGAAAGGAGTGCCTTTCGCCGCCGCCGCCTCGCCCCAGCCAGTAGCTGCGCCTCTGTCCTCCTCGCCCGCTGCATAAAGGATGCCCCAAGGACGCACTCCAACTAAGCCATCCTGCCTACCCTCCTACCCGCACCCTAAAGGCAGTTAGCCGTTAACCAGGTATGTGCACTCTACAAAATGGCCGGCAGGCAATGGCGGCACAAACGGAAACAAAGGAGGGTACATTTTTTTCGGAGATCAGGGAATAATTTAAGTGAAGGAAAAGTGTTACTTTGATCTTAAAAGCTAAGATGGTCTCATCAAAATATATATAACAAGTTTTGAGATATAGGAACAATCACAATATTGTAAATAAACGTTTATTCGATCTTATATCTAACATATAATCAACTTCCAATCAGTTAAATAGAAAAAACTACAAAAACGTATACGCAATATTTGAAAATTGGATTTTAAATGAATTGCCAGCTGAATACAAATGCTGGGACTACAGTAACTCGTTCCCAAAAAGCAATATAGACCGAGAATGTGCCAACCAAAATCCCGGCAAAATGCAGTAGAAGGAAAATTGAAGAAAAGGCTACGAAAATAAAAAATAAAAAAGAAAAATGTCAACCGCTTTCCCTCTCTCGGTCCCTTTCTCTGTGCCAGCTGACGACAGATGGGGGCGCATTATTTTTGTTCGCTGCCATGCGTTTTGTTGTTGCCAGGCGATGCGGAAGTTTTTAAATTGTGCAGCGATTTCATTCATTCACCGAGAGTACGACGAGTGTTTTCTTATAAAACCGCTCGACTTTGGTCGCCAGACTCCTTGCGCCTCCATTGAACCCATAGAAGGGCTCATCCAAGCTCAGCGCAGTTGCCGCTTGCCACTTGACTTTTCGATTGAAGAAGGGGGGCGAACACGGGTGGGTGGGTGTGTATGTTGTGTGTGTAGTATGTGGTGTAATATGGCCAGGATGGTGCGGCCTGGGATGCCCGATAGGGTGTGCTTCAAACTCGGCAAACAAAGTCATTTATTTGGTCTTGGACTGAAGACTGGAGAGTGAAGAGTACGGACTCTGGAGGCAAGAGGGCGGGGCGTTGGATAAGCCAAGGATATGTGGCCATGTGACGACGTTGGGTCAAGAGCAATAACGTTGAATAATAAGATTTTCTCAAAGTGTGAATAAAGGAAGATGAGGAGATTGTACTCAAGGGATTGTGGGTGCATGTGAAAAGAGAAATTGTAACACAAGGAGGTGTAAATTTAATCCACTTTCGGGATTCTTATAATCCCCAAAAAGGTGAGAAAGGAAGTAACCCATATTATATATCGATAAAAAATATCGCACTTAATTTTATATCGAAAATATGGCAACGTTTTATGTATTGAAATGGAAAATATCAAATATTTTAAAGCTAAAAAGATTGTATTCACTGTTAAAATATCGATATTATCGAGAAATATCTGAAAATTATATTTAATTTTTTTTGTATTATTTTATTGACTATATTTAAAATATTTTTAAAACTAATTTGTAATTTATTCTTTATATTTTTTCCAACAATTAAAGTTTTAGCTTAGATTAAACTCTTCTTTGGCACATTTCGATAAATCAAATAGAATATCGATTTATCGCACATATATTGCAACGCTAAAAATCTATGTATCTTTCAAGTATCATATCATCATATCATACAATATCGATATATAGATAGGCAATCCCTAGTGTCAAGTAATAATCAAATAAATATATATTGATTTTTATATTTCGATAAAAGCACCAAATGAGTCCAAAGATATCGATATAAACTTCGAATGCTGCTTTCAATAAATGATTCGGATATATTCCCCTAGTTGAACAAATCCACTCTCTGGATTACAAAAGGCTTACCCTGTAGTCAGTACCATAAAGCATTCCCCCTAAAAATATATTTTTATATTGTTTCAAATTCCCGAAATAACTGTCAGCGTTTCCAAAAGTTTTGTGTGCAAAGGCACACTCCACTGGCGCAGAGGCTCTATGAATGCAGCTCGCACATAACTCTTCGCAGGACCCCCCAAAGGACAACTGCCAAAATGCCAACTGCCAAACAACTGCAACAGCCTTCAAACACATCGCACTGGCAGTTTCAAATACACGGCAGTCACATGGGGAAGAGCTCATGAAATATTTAAAACTCATGTCGCCTTATAGAGGCAATGTAAGCAAGAAAAACAAAAAAAAAAATGTGAACAGCCAAAGTTTTGCGAAAAAAAAAACGTGGGCAGGGCGTAGAATTTTAGCGAAAGGAAAAAACAGCCTCAAAGGCGGCTGGTCCCTTTTCTGAGGGCGAGGCATGTTTATGGCAACGTTTGCAATTTAATTAGGCTTGCACTAAATAAAGAGCAGCGAAAAGATCAGGACCACAGCACATATTTTTCCTTAAAAGGCAGGACTTTGAAAACAACAAGAAGGGAGGCCTTTGGGGTCCTTTTCGTTTAATACCCTTTAAATATGTACAATTTTTAATATCAATCTAAAGTATTTTATTATATCCTAGTTAGGATTCAGGTTAAAAACCTATTTTTACGAATTTGGAGTCTTAGAAAAAATACAATATTCGAATTTATATGTTTTATATTTATCATAACTATAAAGATAAATGGTATTTGCATTATCAAGGATACTAAAAACTAGAAAACATTTCAAAAACTAGGCATCCTTTAGCAAAAATCAGCCCGTTTGGCGCGGAAAAGGAAGTCAAGAGTTTGACTCCTTTGGCAAAGGAAGTGTTTTGGTCTCTTCCTGCGCCTCTGTTCAGGAAGTGCTCATTGAAAGTTTATTCTCGATGGGCGTTGTCTCATGTGTGTGTGTGCGGTGTGTGGTATGTGTGGTGGCTGCCTGGGTGTGTGTGCGACGAAACACAAAAATGAAATTTGTCAGACTCAAAAATGTGTGTGCTACACACACTTTGCGGCAGACACAAAACACGGAAACATGAGCCCAGAGAAAGCTTTTCCAGCAGGTTGCTAACATAGGAGGAGTTTTAAAAAGTTTAAAAATTAATGCTTGTGTAAAATTGAAATGGTAAAAGTTTGTTAGGCTTATGACAAAGCCAAGAAAAAGGTTGGCAAATTCCCCAAACCAATTCAATTAGTTCAAAAACATGAATATTATGGAGTTCATTCAGACGAATAAATGTTAAATGTTATTTAAATTGAAAAACAACATTCAACGTTAACGATATCGTTGAAGGCTCACCACTCACTCACTCGTGTGTTTAGTCAGTATAAAATTGGATAATTATTTATAAACATAATTCCAGTCGGGTGCCATCAATGAGCCGTAATTGAGTGGGGTTGGGGGGTATATTTACCCCAATGGATGGATCGAAATTGTCGTTGGTTGCGCGTAATAACGCCAACTGTGTGGAACGATGACATTAAATGTTAATCATGCGACATGTGCGCCGAGATATTTTCACTCCAGCGTGGGGAAAACTCGTGGAAAATATTATAATAAGTAAGGAAATTCCAGGAATCTTTAAGAATAATGTTAGCTTTCAAAAACTATATGGCGAAATATAATAATTGAAAATTATAAGAACTTATTTTAAGCTTGAAAATTGATACTAAGTATTCAATGTGAAATTTAATAATCTTTTCGTTCAGTATAACTAATTGTAGTTAAGCAAGCTTGACTATCAGTAAATTAGCACTTAATATAAGCGAGTAGTTTACATAAGCACAAAGCGTGTCGAATAATTACTTAACATTATAAAATTTTACTAATTTGTCAAATAAATTATCATAAAATATGATTATCTTAACAAAAAGCAACTTATAAAAGGCAATTCATTTAAATTGATTTAAAAGTTAAGTTTCAGCTGACAAATGACCCAATAAAAAACTTAAGTAAAAGCAAGCTTTAAAAAACGATGGTTATTGTTATTATTAACTGAACCATAAATCCACTATCACATAATAGTTGAATATTAATTTCCTTTTTTTTTTGTGGTGCTTTAAAATCTGCAAAATCTGTTGGTAAAGTTGCATTATTATATCAATTATAGCCGACAGGCCTCCTGGGAATGAGCGAGTGCTGGCCATGGGTAATTTACGAGCAAAAACGACGAAGGAAGGAAATGCAAAAGTTATTATTTATGCTTGGTAATTAAACTAAAAATAATAATTACACAGCCTGGGCAGAATGAAATAGGAGGCAAAATGGCACAATAGAATCATGTGACACATATGTACAAGTCACATACATACACTCACAAGAGACAAATTGAAGGACACTCCCAGAAAGTGACATGGACATATGTATTGTGGAATGTCCTGTCAGTTTATTCACATTGCTCGCTCCTCTGTGAGTGCCTATGGATTTTGTGCAAATATTTAACATGAAATTACATGAATATTTCAAGTTGTCACAGAGCAGGAAAACATTCGGGCTTTGCTTGACTGTTTAAGGATGCTTTTTATCCCTTTTGATTCGGCTTACTTAGACTTAACTTAGTTGGGGAAATATATATGGTTGATATATATTTTGGATTACATAAAATATGTAAGAAACCTACATCTATTCACCTTTTTCCTCAATAAATTTGCTGGTAATTTGTAACACCTTAAATATATACAAATTAGACAGCATCCTTAGTCAGTGTCACATCCTCATATCTTTTGCCAAAAAGGACCAAACCTTGTGTGTAATTTATTCCAACAAAATATCACCGCCTTCAGAAGGCTTCTCCTTAAAGGAAGTTGCAGTGAAAAAAATCAACTTAAAGGATTTGCACATGATTACACATGAATTTATGTGTTTCCCCCACTGTGGCGAATGGGTGGGCACACGGCTCCTCCTCCCACTTCACCGCTCTGGCATCGTTCCTTGTCCAGCTATGGTTTTTTTTTTATGACAAGGAAAAACTTTTGTTAGTTGCTCGCTGTGAAAACAACAAAAGTTTGTGCCAGCAAAACAACAAGTATAACACTAACATCAGCAGCTGTCATAAGCATGGATGATGCGAGATGAGGCAGGAAAGTTGGCATGTGTGTTGAAAAATCATGCAGATTGCCTTAAATATTTTAAAAGCATATTTTTTTCAGCGTTAATTTGCATATACACATGGACATATGCATATTTTCATTTGAATTTATTGTATTTTGAGTTGCGATTTTAAAACAAAACCTAACGTTTTGTCCTGAAAAAAATTTAAAGAGTGTGTTTGCCGCCCGCCAAGCAAAGGAGGTTACACTGCAGCACAACCTGCCAATAAAACATGAAATATTCCGCATAAAATAACGCGCATACGCCGGGTCAGCCAGCTCAGGTTGGGGTTGGGGTTTGGGTTGGGGGACAACTGTGCTCGGCAGCAGCCACGTGGCATGCCCACAAGGCAATATCCGAGCGCAGGTAAATGTGGCGTTCGAGCAAACGCCGCGCACAATGCAAAATTTATTAGTTTTGGCAAAGGAAGACCGACGGTAAGCAAAATGGCTGCCTGGAGCCTGGTAGCTTCGATACCCTACCCTTGCGGGAGATGGAACACTAACTACGGAATAGAGCTGGTTATTTTTTGCAATGAAAAAATTCTTTAAATTTAATCAAGTCAATATAAGCGTCAGAACTTTTTTTAAAATATATTTTAAACTCTATAAATATAAAGAGGTTCTCTACAATTTAATTTAGATCCATAATATCGATATTTTAACAGTAAAATCGATATATTTCGATATACAAAATTGTATATTTTCGTTACGATATTTATCGATATATCATATCGGTCTTTTTTTTCGAAATAAATACCTAATACAACTTTGTATCCAGCAATTATATAGATATTTGGTTTTTTCCCACTTTCCCATTTGGTAATCTGCTTCATTTCCAAAAATGAATACTCCCCTTGCAAGGGTATTGAAGTGCAGCATGCGGCACGGTTGAAAGAGCAACAGAGCGGCAACAGAGCGACGGTGCAGCGCTAAGCAAAGCAAATGGCAAGAGTAACAACTGCAGGCGAGTTGCTCCCAATTGTGCTTTGCCTACTTTTTTGGGTCTCCCTGGCTGGCTGGCTGGCTGAGGCTATGCTATGACTGTATCTGCGCCTCTATCTGCGGGTCCTGACGAGGTCCTGGCATGGCCTGAACCCATAATAAAAGGCGAGCAAAGCCTAGATTCGGGCATGCACAGTCGTATATATTGTGGTGCTGAGCCAGTAGATACAATATCTTTAGCTGGCAGACGGCCTGGGCCGAGGTCGCCAACCAAACAGTTTACCTTGCATTCTGTCGCTTCTCCTTCTCTCTCTTTTGGCAGCTCAAACAGTTGGCAATAAAATGCAAAACGATTTGCGACACCAAAACTTAAATATTCCGCGGTAAGAGGTGCCAGAAAAACTACTATAGTTAGTGTACATTTGTCTAATAAGTATATCTTTATAGGCACTTTAGTTAATGATATTTCTTTAAAGTTTGTTCAAGCCATAAAACTATCCTTATGTTTGAACTGCAGTTGAATGGTTGGTGATAGGGATGTACATACAAATGCGTAGAGTAAAAGTCTGAAATCAAAAATATAGCGCTTTATATCATATCGAAAATATTTGTATGCCTAATACATATATCGAAATTTAACAAATCGAAATATATCGCACTTAACATTAAAATATCGATATTATCCCTTTCATCGAACAAATATCGATCTATATATATTTGAAACATCTTGAAAATAAATTTTAATTATAATTTTGTCCAACAATAATTGTTAAAATAAAGCTAAGGTTATTTTTCAGCACAGTCCGATATATATCAAACAGAATATCGACACTCAGAAAAAAAAAACCAAGACCGAATGTTCTTATATTGATACCGAATCGTTGCTTTTTATTTTTAA